>JAJMCP010000035.1:0-94979 GCA_030573055.1 Metschnikowia anglica
GAGGAGCCAGAGATTGGGGAAAAGGACGACACGGGCAAACTGGTCGCGATTGCCGTACCTGAATGAACCTTCTCCGCAGAGTTGGAGCCACAATCACCGCTGGCGCAAGGCGCAGCTTCAGCGGGCTTGTTTGGCTTGCTTGATGCGGAAGATGCGAAACCACTCTCTGAGGATTTCTCGCCGCAAGAGTTTGCACACGATATACCGGTGTTTGAGCTCCCACCTTCACAAGTCACAGAAGCAGAGCCAGTAACGGAACCTTCATCACCAGATGAAGAACCAGTGATCGAACATCCGCCATTACAACTCACAGATGAAGAAACAGTGATCGAACATCCGCCATCACAACTCACAGGTGAAGAAACAGTGATCGAACATCCGCCATTACAACTCACAGAAGCAGAACTGGTGACGGACTCTTCACCGCTAATAGTCGAAGAAGCAGAACTGGTGCTGGATTCTGCAACACTAGACGAAGAAGCAGAACTGGCGCTGGATGAAGCAACACTAGACGAAGAAGCAAAACTGGTGATGGATTCTGCAACACTAGACGAAGAAGCAGAACTGGCGCTGGATGAAGCAACACTAGACGAAGAGCTGGAAGACGATGACTCACTTGTACTAGAACTTGATTGTGAGGGTGTTTCGCCTTGATAGACTCGCGAACCGACACTTCTCACTTTGGTTCCGTTCGGGTCTTTATAGTAGAGGTTGAAATCCGTGGATCCTCTTGCGTTGAAAACAACAATCTTCATTGGATATAATAATCCTTTCTGAAGGTCGAAAGAAGCATGGCTGGTGTCAATTTGGGGCCGAAGGCCAAGAGTATTGATAGAGAAGACATGAGTGACACTTTCCAAAGCGGAATAGTCCGCGCAACGCCAGGAACCAAATTGCAAAGTGGCCCCGGTGCTTGCTTCCAAGAAGAACTCATAAACTCCCAGCTCAGTTGCCTCGAAGAACCCGGACAAAGCCATGGCGTAGTTTGAAGTACTGACTTCGTGGCCATAAATTTCACCCATGAAACTCTGTTCATTGTTTTCATTCTCACGTTTGTAGTTCTGCCTTATGACGCCCGAAACCGAACCTGAAGGCTGATACTCATACGCCAGAAGGAAAAAGTCATCCTTCCAACCTGCCGGGCTAGCAAACTCGTACTCGTAAAAGTGAGCATCAAATCCCATTTGACCTGGGTCTTTCTTACACCCAAAGGCGAGATCCGACGCAGCAGCGGCTGCAAATAGCGCCATGGAGCAGATGAAGGATCTGCGCATTGTAGAAAAATTCTTTGATGTAAGACTACAAAAAATTTCCGGAGATGCATTAGATACAAGGCAGAAACCTCTTTTTTATACACTTTTCCTAAGTTGAAAAACCGGACCATAAATTTTCACTTTTGTTTATGTTTTCCCATCGGTTGCAAACCCCACGCACCATGAGAGTACTTGCAAAAAGTCTTGGCGTTCCCTTGCATAAACGCGCGACCTGCCAGTATCCCTAAGCGAGTACATGCAGCTCAACGCTGTGTATAACTTCTGAGATACCGAGACCAGCTTTGACGAATTCCGTTCCTTTCAGAACACCATAAGATTTCGACTAGTCCATGACCATTGCATTGGCCAGGAATCATATGATGGGCTTTAACCTTTTAGGATAGCTGAGCTAGATCTGGGGCTAGTGTCGCATGCTACATTATTGTTATTGTCCTACCAACCTACCCACTTTTGGCTCAAGATTACAAAGTAAGCACAGCATCCTGAGCGAAGTGTACAAGGTCGTAGTTGAAATGTCGTCGCCCTGGTGGAATTTTGGGGCTAGGCATATAACCGATACCACGGTTTGATGCTCGTGCCTTGTGGTGGCCAGCTTTAAAAAGGGAAATTCATGTGGGTTGTGAGCCACGTGTCAGCAGCACGAAGTCGTTTTCCCTGGATGCGGAAACTCGTGATGGTGAAATGTCTAGTGGCTTAAAGCCGACGTCATATTGAAAGAGCTCTGTAGGGCTTTCTCTGGGTGACATCATGTGCTTAGCATGAGTTGACCGACATGCACCTCTTCTCGACTCCCAGGATTGGTCTTAGGCGCACATGAACGCAGCTCTCGTGTTATGTGGCAAGGAAAGACGCACGAGCGGTCGAAAGTGTACAACTCGTAGCAGCTTTTCTCTTCAAAACCTCTGACACCCACACACAGTTTACTTTTAGGGAAGAAAAGCAAAAAGACACAATCAGCCGAGCTGAGATGAACCCTAGAAATTACGCTCTGAGGATCAAAGAGGATATGTTGATGGAGCAATTTAACCTTTGTGTGTTTTATGTGTGTTAAAATAGATCAATGATGCGTCGAAAGAAGAAATGGCTCATTTCCTGCGTTTACTTGGAATTGATGCCACAAACAGTAGTCACAGAAGCATTTTTAGGATAGGCATCGCAGAAATAAGGGATTATGCTTAAGAAAAGGTAGAATTTCAATCTTAGGTTGAGACCCGTGCTTCGAGGATTGAAAATAGTACGTTACAGATGAAACAGTTTTAAAGGGACTGCCGAGCTGCGGATAGTTGACTAGTCTGTTATCATTTTGGCCAACTCAGGAAAGACCAAATGAGGCAGAAGCTGAGAGAAAGCGACATCCAACCTTCTCGGCTACGGTCTTCGTAGAGCCTGATGTTATCAAATAAAAAACCTGGAGTGTCAAGCTCGTTTCTCCACTGCTTCGAGATTTTGCATGTCACCTGATGTGCGTGGTTAAGTTACTTAATTGGAGCTACCAATCGACTTTGAAGCTGTTTCACTCACGTGTTAAGCTAAAGAACAGCCAGGGCAGTAATTACTTAAGTGTATTTGGTCAGGATTTGTCTATTTTCCGACGCTTCTGGTGTTTTTGGGCTTTGCACAAACCCCGCATTGCTGGTAAAGAGGCCGAACTAGATACAAAGCTTTTGAATGTCATAAAGACGCCCAAGCCGTCCAGTAACCCTGAATGCTGGCTTCTTACAAGAACAGAGAGTGGCGTGACTCAACCTGAGAGAGGCACATGCACAAACAGGGATTACTTTCGAGTAGAATCAGCTATGATAGTCAACGACCTAACACTGGAATAGACAACTATATGTGCATCTCGCAAAATACCGCATACGCGTATATTTTTATGAAGGTTCTTTGCTCTGACATGGCTATCTGAAATGGGATTTTACTTCACAAAAGCGGAAAGGATGACTGGTACAAGATAAACACGCTGGCCAAGGTTAGTTAGCACCGCTCATGAGGAAAAGCGTGTTTGCGGGCATGCGCCACCCGAGTGAATTTTGGGAATCATAACGGAAATAGTTAGGGGTCTTTCTCAGCTGATCTCGATATGTGATACCAGCTCCAGAATGCTGTGTAGGTGTTCCTGTCATAGACTTACTCAGTACCGATTACTATCTATAAACACGCGGTCAAAAGAGTCAGAGCGGCCTTTTCGGAGAATCTGTTCCCAAAGCCGCCAAAGGAAAAATTTGCATGCTGTCATTTTGAAGTACTTTCTGCAGGCTATTGTTCGACGCATGCGGTGCGCGTTCAACATGTAAATCCGAGGACCGTTCAGGTGGTTAGAGCTTTGTGAGAAATGTCGCAAACACCATCACGAAAATCCTGTAGACAGCCTCAAGTGGATGATCATGATGTCTGTGGCTAACGTGCCATTTTTATCGCCGTATCAAACGTTGCGTTTGGAGGTAAACAAACTCTAAACAAGCGCGACACCTCTCTGCACATTCCTCCAAGCGCCGCATCGAAACGGCGATTTTTTTGCTTCGTGGCTAGAGAGATACGCAAGAGAATGCTACGGTTCGACCCAGGTGTCCGAATCAGCTCGCGAAAAGCCTGGTGACGTTGCCACTGGTGTTCAAAACGCTGGGTGTTGGTTCCACGCGCGTGATGTGCGAGGGTGCTTGTTTTCGTTCGACAAGCCTCTGCAAGACTGGAACCCGGACAAGCATGGGGCCGGGGAGCGATAGCGGACTGTGATAGCGTCCCAAGCGAGACCTGGGCACGTCGAGCAGATTTGGGAAACCGAAAGTTCAGACCGAAAAAGCATCATAGAATAAAGCACAGAGAGCCGAGTGATACAGGCGGAAAGCGGGACGTTTGAGTCTCCCTCTAATGGGGTCACGACACAGTGTGGTGTGAGTCGTGGGTGCGATTGCAAGAAACCGCTTGTATTTCTACAAAGCCAGAGTGAACAATCAGTGCAACGGAACAGCCGCGCTGAATGGAAAGCCATGATGGGCTTCGATAGCCTGAGAACGCAATTGAAATCTCCACGTCGAGCGGGCCCGGGAACCAATTCTGTGAGAGCTATGGGCCTGAGCCGCACGAGATTGGCAGGTGGCCAGCCAGAAAGGAATCAGCTTCACGGAACCGCCTCAGGTGAAGTTGTGTCGATGCGAACACTGAGCTGACCGTTCCTGGAAGAACGGTCATCCGAGATAAGGCCAGTGATGTCGTTCTCTGGAAACAGAACCGGTCTCCGGCACGGTCCGCACCCAGATGCGTGAGGATTTGTCTCGAGGAAGCCGTATGTTCTCAGGAAACAGAGGAAGGGGTTCTGGCCAAACAGGGGCGGCAAGCAAATCTGGGGCCCATGTTGCATGCGTGGTGTCTGCAATCCGCCATATATTCATCGGTAATACACGAGTCCAACTCGCACCATCGCCTTCTTTGGTTACAATCTGACACGGGAGCCACTAGGGTTGTCGAAGTCTCACAGCAGCCAAGGCCATGCTAGACGGCAAAGCTCCTTTTGAGCCCCACTCTCACTTGGTCCACCTGCTGACGTATACGGAAGTTGCCCCACTGTCTGGAGAGACGGGTCTGCTTGCTTCCGTCTACAAGGGAACAAGAACTTATTTTCTTTTATTAAGAGAAAGAATTCATTTTATACACGCTGCACCCAACAGCCAAAACGCCCAATACACGCCGGCTGCCGAATCACAACTAATAGAGTGGTTGTTGGATTGACGTTTTTCTTGTGAATTATATGACACCCTTAGATGTTGGATGGGTACAACATAATTCTAACAGAAGCACCGAAAGTCTTTGGTGGCAAGTTCTTCTTGAAGTTGGCTCTCACAACACCGTTGTTACCGTGGGTTCTGGAAACCTTACCCCAGATGACTCTGATCTTGGTGCCTCTGACCTCCTTCTGGGCTCTGTAAACGTAGGCGATTCTCTTACCCAAGTAGAACTTGGCGTCCTTGGGGGTTTGGACACCCTCGATTTGGATCAAAGACACGTTTGGGTTGGTAACGCTCTTGGAACGTTGGTATGACAAGTGCTTACCCTTAACGTACACTGGAATGTTAGTATTGTTGCCGAAGTAGAGACTCATGGGGACATGGGGGCGGGCTTTGTCTGGTGTTGGGTGTGTTTGCATCTGGTTTTGTGGGCCGTGCTGATGGCGGTGCGGTCCCTAGCTCGGCGGCTTTCTCCCGTTTCGTTTCGTGGCTTTTTTGCAGGCTTTGGCGCCCACCATCTATGAGGACAGCCAGTCCTTCGGAGATCTGGCTCCCTGGCCCGGACACCCAAGACCACCGACCAGCGCCACAAAAGCAAGCAGGCTCCTGCCACGAGACCCGCGGTCTTCCCATTTCCCTTGCTGTTTTTACATACATCTGTGAGACTCAGCCATTGTGTATTTGTTGAATGATGGAAAAGAAAATTCTCTGGGTGGAGGAAGGTCAAATTTTTTCCGTCAGTGTGAGTAGGGAAAATTCTTCGCGCGCCTGCACAGGCGGGGCGAAAGTTGCAACCGAGAGCCCGCTGCACTGCTCGAGAAACTGCTGGAGCCTGGAGACCCGTGCACCGCCTTTGTCCTCACGAACTAGTCCTCTCCAGTGTGTGGCTTCGTGCATAGTGCTGTGCGAAACGGGACCAACCGCGCTCTGTTTCGTACACCGGTCACGTGGGCGCTCCCCGGAAGCCCTAGATGCGCGCACGTGAGTAGCCCTGGGCTCACACGTTGGCCGCGCCGTCCCGCACGAGCCTCACATTTGGTGCCCCACACTAAGTTAACTTACATGAATCGCTTCACAATCTCAATCACTTATATCATAATGACAGTTGCTCATAGTAGTCTGAATGATAATGTCACCCTCTCTATAGAAATTACCGTGTCCTTCTAATGAAGTGTATGGGCCTTTATTCTTTTCCGTTCTTTTGCTGGAAATGAAACCTGATCGAAGCACCAAAATGCTTCTCGTGTTTTTCTTGTCACTAAAAAGCCTCTTGATATCTTTGTCTCGGGCAGCGCACGCAGACGCCGCTTCAGACTTCGGTTTACTAATTTCCATAAACGTCTCCTTCCATACCTCAACATGGGTATTTGATTTTTCTCCATCTACCTCACACCTTCACCTCTTGCTCGTTCTCCCACTTCTCCCTGTTGAATCTCCAGTGTAGCGCGGAGTCTGCGTCGTGCTTACAGCCCTTGAGAGATCCCAGAGGCACATTGCCGGTGCTCAAACTGGCGACGTTGGCCAAACTTACAAACGGGTCGCTTCCGGCTGCGCCGTTCTCTCCTTGGAAGTCAGCCAGGTCAAACCAGCGTACCTTCCAAGGAGACCCTGACTCCCTCTCCTGCTTCCTCAATTCTCTCTGTTCATTTTCAATGAGTGATTTTTCTTTGGAAATCAAATCGTAATTGCCTGCCTTCGTGGCCTTGGCAACTTTTTCCCACGCCTTTCTCGACTCCAATTTATGCTGTTCTTCAATCGGCTTCACTACGAGGTGCTCTGGTCTTTTGGCTGTGGCATTGTAAAACAACTCGCCGCTGCCGCTACTTGGCGTGTGTGAGCCCTTGCCAATGTAAGACTTGCCCGACCATTGTCCGCTTACAGTGACCAACGCGTTCTCCTTATGAGCACTAGCCAATTTGTCCTTGAAGATTCTGGCCTTGTATGAGTTCTTCTTGCCACTGAAGTACCCACGGCCAGCGTATTCGATCACAGTGAGGTAGCCCGAAGAGCTCTGGATATACGAAGTACCTTCCAATTCGACAAATGGCGATGCCACGATAAGTCCCTCGATGTGTAAAGGTGGAAGCGTGATTAAGTAGGTCTCGTTTAAGTCCTTGAACTCCAATATGGCATGTCCGTATTGCTTGACGTTGATCAGAGTGGCGCTGATCGTGGCCTTGACCCCATTGTAGCCTTGCAAAGTCGTGTTGTTCTTCTCGTTTAATATGGCATATGCGGTGACCGGTGGGTGATGAGACACCTGCTCACTCAAGAGAACTGTCTCGCCGAGTTTCTGTTCTTTGGACAGATCGGGCCATTTGCCCACGAAAAGCTCGCCCAAAAACGGGTTCAATGGCTTCTTCTCAGAGCCCATGCTCTCGTTTCTCGAACAGTATTGTGACCTTAAAGTCGAGATGAACCACTTGGTCACGGCAACGATTCTCTTCAAAGCCATGGCATCTTGCCGTTCCTTATTTTCCCCGCCTGTAAAGACATTGGGCTCCAACAAAAGATCGGGATGTTCTCCCCAATACTGGGAGTACTCCACCAATGACGTGGGGGACAAAATGAATGGTGGTGCTGTCAAGGAGGACAAGTCTCCGTTATACGAAGCGATCGATTTGAGGAACGAAGTCCACGAAGCTGACAGGGCCATTTTGAGGTTGGGTCGATGGGGCAGTATTCGAAGTCAGCTCACGAAAAGGGAAGGTGGTCTTTCGGGAGTGTGTTTGGTGGGTTTCAAACTGGAACTGAGGGCTCGTATAGTGTGAAGCCGGGCTTCCGGATGAGTGTCCTGCTCCCACGCGGTTTCGCAATCGGATAACTGGGATCCTGGGGACCAGCCCTGCGGGCATTTTTGACCCTTGGTGCACTGGTGCGCTCAGTGGTGCGGGTGGCGTTGGTGGCCCGAATGTGGGATTGCACGAGGCCTCGGGGCTGTGTGGTGGCGGGCCCGCGAAGCGCGGATGCGGAGTAACACGGTTGAAAGATGTGGTGGGCAGATTACTTTTTCCTCTGGACTTCTTTATTTCCTCGGCATAGTCTCTAGCTGAGATAACGTGGCTTGGCTATCGTGAGAAACGTTGCGTTTGGCACGCTTCACTGCCTGGAAAGCGTGGATCCTGCAGAAAACGCAGGGGCCGACGGCCAAGATCTGGCTCTGGCCCCGAACAACATCGCCTCCACCCGACTTAAGGCTCGGCTCACTCATGGACTGTGATGTGCCGCGGCCCCCGCAAAGAAGCAAATTAAAGTTTGATGTAGATCTTGAAATGGTCCAAGGCCAATGCGAGACCGGCCCAGGAGAGCGAGTAGACTACGAGAATCGTGTAGGCGAGGCCGTCGCTGGCCTCCAAGGTATTCATAGACATGTTCACTAGCCCCGTAGCGAGGTTTGCAGCCAAGAAAATGGCAAGGCCGTTTTTGTTGACGGCGTTCAAGATCTTCGAGTTCATGGGCCCAAACAAGCGTTCGATCAAGTTGTAGCATAGCAACATGACG
Source organism: Metschnikowia anglica (assembly GCA_030573055.1). Classification (NCBI taxonomy): domain Eukaryota; kingdom Fungi; phylum Ascomycota; class Pichiomycetes; order Serinales; family Metschnikowiaceae; genus Metschnikowia; species Metschnikowia anglica. Next base: position 8,498 of record JAJMCP010000035.1, read on the forward strand.
GAATTGTAGCTGACGACCCAAAGCACGTATGAGAGATTGGCCAATCGGCGGGAGATGCTGCCCGTGTAGATAGATTCATTCGAGAAGTAGAATAAGGCCAGCAGAACAATGCTTGCGATGGCAAGTCCCCGAGTCGACGAAACAGTGAGGAAGGACCGTGGCTTCTTGAGCAAGCCAATCCCCAACAAATTGTTGGGAAACGTTTTCGTGGTTAGGACGAACGACCCGAAAGACTGCCCGAAAATGAAGATGCTCAGGTACCCGATGAACGAAGCGAGGCCTTCCTTATTGAGTGTGACGAGGCTCTGGTTCCTGTTGGTTCCATCGAGAACAAAGCGACTGAGCCCGGCATAACTCAACATGTATTCATAAATGACCCCTATAGCTAACGCCACCAAGAATCTAGGCACACGGGAGAAAAGCGGATCTAAGATGCCCAAGAAAATGGGCAAGAGGCCAAGCGTCATGAAGAAGTTCCAGTGCACGCCGTACTCAGAAACGTGTTCCTGGTACTCAAGAGACTTCACGCTTATCAAGCGAATCAACCCGAGCAAAAGCACAGGAAGCGCCTTCACCGTATTTCCCCAGAGCAACTGGAGGTAAGACTCGCGTTTGCGGCCCTTGGCGACTTGCTTCTTTATGACCGAGCGAGAGTTGGCGAGTCCCATTGAGAACACAAACAGGCCGACGCCCAAATCCATCATGGACGTGCCCCAGGTTTCCACCTTGGCAAATCTCCGCGGAAACGCGTGGAAGTCCACGGCCAAAATCGCCAAATTGGTGATGATGATCATCTGGGACCGGTACGCCGTGATGTACGGGATCTTCCCGAGAGGCTCCTGGCTCAGGCTCCGTTTTGGGTCCGTTTTCCTGGGTTTTGCGCCCACGTCTATGCACCTGTAAAGAAAGGCCAAGACGGAGATTGCCGCAGCCGTATAGTACAATTTCAGTACCGCACCGCTGAATATGGTGATTGCCTGGAGCTGGATAATGACGTCAAAGTAAAACGCAACGATGAACAGAATCGGGAAAACACCGAAAATGGCCACGTTGGGGAGTAGCCATCTTTGCACGCACGTATGTGCCAGCAACGCGGCGAGGGCCGAGCCCGTCACGGCGTAGATTTCCTCGCTGGAGCCTCCAGAGAGATCCGAGACAAACTGCTCCTTGAGTTGCTTGAGCGACAATTCGGGGGACATGGGCGTGGCTTTTTTTGTCGATTCCGTTGCCAAGTGGCTAGTGAAGTTCTTTCGAGGACAGCTTTGTGCTGGTCCACCGACGCGTGGCCTCCGGAAGATGCTGGAATTGGGGCCAAGAATGAGATCTGGCGTGCGAAAGCTCGGGGCCAGCCGTGGTTCCTGGTCAACGCCCCGGACACTCTGGGCCTCCAAACCAACTGCTTCCCGCTCGTATTGTGGGCGGCCTTGACTCACAGAGAAACTTGCTTTTCTCTCGATTTTGCAGAGAGAAAAGAAGGTTCGTTCAGCCGATAGGTTGGGCGGTTCGAGAGCGCCTGGCCCCGCGCTGGCCCCGCCCATGGCCCCGCGCTGGCCCCGCCCATGGCCCCGTTGCGCACGGCCACGTTGAGGTTCGTGTCCTAGGAAGAGCCCCCAAAATAGCGGTCAGCGGAGTTTCGAATAAGCCGAGAGCCGCCGCTAAGCGCTGCAGTCCGCAAAGACTATAAGCACAAGAAAACCGCCAGCTGGTGGAGAAAACGGAAGACCAAGCGGTGAGGCCCCGACCCAAAATCACTCGGGGCCAAAGTGGCCCCGGTGCGCGTGGGCCGAGCGCCTGCCCGGCAGCAGCCCAGTGGCCAGGGCTATGTGCGATTCTCAGTCCACAATACAGATGCTCCCAGCCGGAAAAAGAAAAAACAGCAGGCTGTGAAAAGGATGCAAGTCTGTTCCCCCCAAAAAAGCGCTACCGCAAATGGTAGTCTCGTCGTCAAGTTTGCTGGCGCTGGACCGACCGGTTCTCTCGCGGCCCCACGCCGCAGACGGAGAGCCCACCCGGAACAGGCCCCGCGAACGCCGCTGCCCAAACTCTGTTTCTCGCCCCGCGGCGTGAGATCTCCCAGACACGAGCCAGGTCTTCTTCCTCCACCTTTCTCCACCTTCACAAAAAAGAACAACACTCACAAACTCAGCAAGCAGCCCCTCCAAAGAACGTTCCGCGGATTGCCACACAACACCCCGTCACAATGGGCCCGCCTTCCACCCCGCCGTCGCCAGAGTTCTCGTTCAGCGATTTCGACCGGCCACATCTGAACGCACATCACGTGCTTGGAGGGTCAGAGAGTGCCACCAGCTCACCCTATTCCGACCCTGAAGAACACAACGGCGAGGTTATTGAGGTTTCTCGTCATCATAGCATACAGCTAATGGGCCTACAGTCCGATTTTCCCTCGAATGCCGACGCCAGCCACGAGAAGCTGGGCGTGGTTTTCTACTCGAGTGCGCTGGAGTCAGAGTCTCAGCTGCCCACAAAGCTAAAATCCGCCAGGAGGAAGAAACTCAGTGACTCGGCGTCCATTTCGCCCCTCACTTCGCCAAGGCTGAAGAAAATGCCGCGGCGGAAGTCTCGAACAGCCTCGGAGGCGGCGTCAGAGAAGTCTCATCGGTCAGAGTTCCACCAGGGCGGAGGATACACGCTGACCCCTGCCACGGGCAAGATCTTCCGAAACTTGCTCATATTGGAAGAAAGCCTACGGCAACAAGTGATCCAGCAGCGGACGTTGCGCCGGAAATACCTCACTTTTCTAGCGGCTTTGTGCTCGCTTATTGCATCCATCTCGTACCATCTATACTTTGCATCGAGCCTGGGCCCGCTTCGTGTGTTTCTCCAGCTCATTCTTCTCACGCTCGTAGTCACGCTCTTGCTCTACCACTTATCTGGCGAGTACCAGAAAACGATCGTTTTGCCCCGGAAGTTTCTCTCCTCCACCAACAAGGGTCTACGTCAGTTAAACGTGCGTTTAATCAAGACAAAATCATCATTTACCAATTGGACTGCTGACTTGGCGCGGGAACTCGGGCTTTTTCTTTGTATCATGGCGTTGAAAACTTGTCATTCTGTCTTTCCTTCAATGGTAAGGAACCCTCGCTCAAAACTCGAGGTCTGGCTTGTTTCCGTGCAACTGCGGTGCCAGCCCCGCTTTGGGCTAAACGATATCAAACTCGTGCTTGTGCCCAGAAGCTTCAACACCGATATCAGAGAGGGCTGGGAGCTCTACAGAGACGAGTTCTGGATTAAAGAGGGGATACGAAGAAGAGACTATCTATTGGACTTCACCAAGCCAGCTTCGGACCCAGAGAGACGAGGACTCAAGAAGGAGAAAAGGGACAAACGTAAGCGGAAATCGTCCGTTGCCCAGCGCCCGGGCCTCAGCGAACAAAACTTGGAGACTCTAGATTCGTTTAGTCCGGAAGCCACTCCGCAACCTATATGAATAACGACCAGAAACTATGATGAATCCATGTTAGAAATGCAAAAATAGAAGTATCAGATTGGAATCGTACTTGGAAAGTCTTTCATTTTCCCACTCTTACTCAAATCTTTCCACCGCTCTGTCATATAGCTCACACATTCCACTCCTACTTTGAAATGTGATCTGCAACGCGACTGCCGAAGACGACACACTCTAGCAACGAGCTTCCAGCCAAACGGTTGGCGCCATGGACGCCTGCGCTCAACTCGCCGATAGCGTAGACGTTAGGGATGATTTCGCCCGTGTTTGTCACAATCTGACTATGTTCGTTTGTCTCGACCCCGCCCATTGTAAAGTGTAACACGGGTGTCACGAATCCAAAATAAAACGAGCTGTCGATTTGGTTCCCGAAATGAGTCCGTCCAAGTGGATCCTCCTGTGATGATGATAATGTTGTATTGTAATCATGGATTGCCTTTTCAATGGCGTTAACAGGGCATTGAATATCCGGAGCTACCTCTGAAAACTTCTCGCAAAGATCCTTTGTGCTACCCTTGAACATAAGCAGCTGGGAAACGTAGAAATCAATGTGCGAAGCAGCTTTCTGGTAGTCTTCTGAGCTCACGACGATGATTGCCACACGAGAGTCGCCACATTGGTCCATGATGGCGCCAGTAACATTATCTCTTGTGCTCAATTCATTTACAAATCTTTTCCCGGTATTCGGAGAGAGCATAATCCCACCAATGCCCCTGATAAGTTCCCCACACAAGAACTTCCACTTGCTGGATCTAGTTGAAGGATCTTTTAACTGAATGAATCCAGTTGGATGCACTTGGATCTGGTCCATTTGTATCAATTTGGCATCCAACCCATACGCGGCAAGTCTGTGGCCGTCACCTGTTGTTTGCTGGCCATTTGTCAGAGGAAAATCGATCAAATCGGGCCTATATTTCTCAATGAGAGAATCCAGACTAGCAATGTCAGCCGAAAACCCTCCCGTGGCCAAAATAAAATTATCGGCTGTGATTTCCTTTTCTGAGTGTTGACCGTTTTCGTCTGTCCGATCCAAAATCACACCTGCGACCGAATGATCTTTTCTAACAAAGCTCTGGAGCCGAGTCAGAGTTAAGATCTCCACATTGGGAGATTCCTTGAGTTTTTTTGTCAAAGCAGAAATAATGGCAAACCCAGGTGGGAGCTTACCTTTGCCTCTATGAGTTCTAGCGAAAGAATGGCCTCCCAACCTGCTCACCGCAGATAGTTCAATTTGCATGTCTTCCGTGAGCCAGTCAATGGCAGAAGCGCTGTCCCTGGTCAAAATTCCCACCAACTCATCGTTGCATAAGCCCTTCCCGGAGACTGTGGTGTCTGATTTGAAGCTAGCCACTGAGTCTCCTTCGAATTTGTCCTGATACTTCGTGGGCACTCCGTTGATTCCAGAAGATGCCTTGATTGAATTCCCCCCCATGTTTTTGGTTTTCTCCACCAACGCCACGGAGAAGCCCTTGCCCAGGAGTTTCAATGCCGAAGTGATTCCAGCTAGTCCAGAGCCCACGACAACAGCATTATAATGTGGAGCAGTGGCGGTCATCTGGCTGAAAATTCGTGACACAAAAGTCGATTGCAAGAATAAGCGTAGCATATACGACCAGCACAAGATGAGAATGATCTTGCCCGGGGATATGTAAGTGAACAACAGCTTAAAAATGTGACGGGAATCGGAGCTCAAAAAAAAAATAAGAAAATGTGTATCAGCTCACCAGATGAATAGAGCCTCAGATTTTATATCCTTTAGCTTTGAAGATTTCGTCCTCCAGCATGTTCCATGACGACCAAGGAAACGACGAAGGCGGGGCCCCGAAATGTCAGGTGATCTTGCGGGGCCGCACACATAAGCGAATATCGGGCCAAACTTTCTTGTTATGTGCGAAGGGCGCCAGGAGAATCAAGTGCGGCTTCCAGGATAACACTTGACTGCCACGAGAGATGTACACTTACCAAAGAAATACATCGAATGCTGCCTTTCTTCAGGGTGTGTCCAGACTTTCGATCAGTTTCAGTTTCCCCCTAAGTTTGGTTTGATTTGATGAGGTTTTTGGCCAACTGACATCAAATTGAGGCGAGCCGCGGGGAGCGAAGAATGGGGCCTAGACTCACTGGCAGAAGGTAACGAGCCAAGAACACAAGCTTGTGATTTTGGTGTTGCAGTCATTGCCTCAAGCCCGAGATCGTCATCCTTTTCGTGTCTAGCTCGCTCGGCCCGCTTGAATCAGCAGACTCAGTTTCCCGATGCCATGATACACATTGCCCAGGCAAGTTGAGTGCACCCGGTCCTTGATGGAGAGTCGCGCAGTGAGTGAGGGGTCTTTTCACTCATGACACGTGAAACTGCAAAAAAGAAAAGCACAGAAGAAAAGCGGTACTTCCAGGGCAATGGGCGTTTCAGAAGCCTTCCTCTGATACTTTCTCTCGCGTTACTGGCCTTCACCACACTCGTTTCATTTTCTTCAGATTGTTCATATCCCAAGTTCTGGTCTCCTGCCTGCACCCACACACCCGTACACCACGGCTATCTCTCGCATCACCTTAGTAATAGCCAAGCTGACATCGAGCCAGCACCATCATAAAACCCACACAACAATAGACTAGTCTCCAACGGTCATGATCTCACTCAACCCAATAATACACCCGGACACAAAAAACAAACGGTTCAAGTTTGAGTCTTTTCTTCGAAAGGAGTATAACTTCGGGCTAGATCCAGACCGGCCTGTCTGCCAATTTTATAAGCCCAATCAACCGGATTCTTGTCCCAACGGGCCTTTCTGTCCCAACAAACATGTGGCTGCCATGTTCAATAACAAGATTGTGTGTAAGCATTGGCTAAGGGGGCTTTGTAAGAAAAACGACCATTGTGAATTTCTCCACGAATACAATTTAAGGAAAATGCCCGAGTGCTTGTTCTACTCGAAAAACGGCTATTGCACGCAAACGCCAGAGTGTTTATACCTCCATATCGACCCACAGCAAAAAATCCCAGAATGTCTGCAATACGAAAAAGGGTTTTGTCCCGAGGGGCCCAGCTGTCCCAACAGACACGTGAGGAAAATCCTTTGTCCCATGTATTTGACGGGGTTCTGCCCGAGAGGGTACGAATGCGACTATACACATCCGAAATTCGACAACTTGCCTCCCAAACTTCGTGTAGAGCATAAGCGGCTCATAAAGGGTGAAACCAGAGAAGTGGAGAAAATCTCGTACGATCAGCCTCTCACGGAAGTGCGGAGAACACAAGCCTAGCCCAGCCGCATACGCATGTACATACGTGTATAGATTGAATCTGATACTAGACACGAACCCACGGTTCTTTTTTTTTGTAGTTGCTTTGTTTCTTTCAGTTCCCTTCTTGGATCTGAATGGTGCTCGGATCAAAGTCTGAATCTGCGGATCTGCTTCCGCTCAAGGGGCGTTAAAACCCAGTTGATACCACTTTCGTCCTCGTCTTCGCCATGGTAAGAACTCATTTCGTACTCTTCATTGTCCATTCCCACGAGCAAGACCAACTGGGTTACTCTCACAAACTTTTCTCTCAAGTCGTAGTCGTCCTCGCAAATCTCGTTAATGACATATGATAGGTCCTTATCTAGTTTAAGTGCACCCAACTCGTTGATCTTGAACTTCTTCAATACGGTGATCAATCTTTTCTCAATCATGTTGGCAATATTCACCACGATCAAGCGAAGAAGTTTATCGTAGAGTAAGGCCTTGTGAAGTGTTTGTTTGTATGGTTTGATAAGGAAATCCCATCCTTGCTTGAATCTCGAGATCGTGGCTGGATCGTTGAGAACCGCCAGGGAATGAATCATGTAATTTTCCTCATTGGCATCAGGATAACACTCCGAGATCAACAATGCAAGTTTGTTTTTGATGGATTGATTCAAAATCATAAGGAGCAGTTGCTTGATGACCTGGCTAGTGGCGTTTGTAAATGGCTCGAGCAACTCTACCTTAACGATGTGGTTCATGATCTCTTCGTCATGTCCAAAGGGATAGTTTGACTTGAGATACGCTGGATTCCTCACGGTGACGTTGTTGATGATCTGCTCGAAAAACTCCTGACCGCTGGCGACAGTATTGAGATAAATCACAAAGTTCATTAGTTTTGGACTGTTACCGGTAGCAACAGGGTTAGCCGCCGAGACTATCGCAGACCCCGTGCCCACAACGTTACCAAAAGCGCTGGAGGCGCCTTTGAAAAATCCGCCCATTGATTCCGGTGCCGGGGTGCCCGTTCTTGACATCATAGGCGTAGCATTGGTGCTTGTAGTTGAATTGTCTTCCATTATGGAAAGAGTGTTATTGTAGCGAGGTTGGTTATCGTTCAAAGCCTTTTGTAAAATGCCATTCACGAGGTCGTTCTGTATCACTTTAAAAGTCTCAGCAACAAATTTCTTTACTGTGGAGGGCTGCGCAGAGTCCAAAACGTTTCTGAATGTACTATTGAAAACCAAGGTCACGTCTTCAATAACTGACGAGATGGGTGGCTGTTCTGGCGACACGGACTCCTTTGAGGCCGCCAAATATGGCTCGAGAGACGGGAGCTCCTCAATGGTGACTGCTTTTTCGAGAGAGCGGCGGAAATAGAAAGTGTACAATCTTTCGAATGCCGGAAGATACTTATTGTGAATTTTCTTCTCGAAGTTCGAGCTGGCAAGCAATTCCGGGAGCTTCAATCCCTCGGAATTTCTCTGAGCCAGCGTCTCCTTGGCAGCAGACGCAGCAGCAGTAGACCGGAAATACTTGACGGTAATGAATTTGCAATAAAGAGACCAGTGGTGCAATATCGCGGCGAACTCATTGGTCAAGTCGCCCACTTCCACAATAGACGTGAGGTCGGCGTCCAACACATTAGTATTTTGTGAAACTTCCAGCTGGAAATCTGCAAGACGTCTTTTCAAAGCACTAAATTTGTGAAGCTTAATGTCCTGGAGTGTCTTTTCGATTCGGTTGACGTCATAAAACGTATCTGCAATGGTACCGATCTGAGCATCGATTTCACGTTGAATTTTTGTTACCACATAGACGATGGCCTGCGGATAAGCTTCCCCGTAGTACTTCGTGATCAATGGCGTATGCTGAGACAACATCGTAGAAACGCTTTCAAACAAACTTGCCGTGGCGCTGGCGTAGATGCCTGGCTTTGTTTCGCCCAGCGTCGCCGAATTGATTAGTGTACGCGAAGTGTCGGTGATGATCGAGCATATGAACTTGGAGTAGCAGTGTAAACCAACTTCGGGCTTGTCTATGAGCGGAAAAAGCTGGAAATAATTTGAAATCTCAGCCACGGATCTGCGTTTCGCTGCATCGTTGAATAAAGATTGGAACTTTTCTGTAAGTTCACTGGTCCACTTGTAAATGGTCACGCCAGGAAGCTCAGGAATGTTTGAAGACGGCACCACGGCAGAGGCGAACTTCCCATCCACCAAATTCGGAATGAGTTTGTGGTTTATCGTATAGATACAGTATGCTGCCTCCGGCCAATTACCCTTTTCGATCGCATACTGGATCTGGCTGATATTGTTTTTCAAAGCCTGCGTATCGGCAACGAAAGACAAGGTCTTGTTCACGTTGTCGATCTCCAAATCAAGAGCCTTGATCTTCGACGTAAGTGAGTGGCCCAAATCATTGGCAGACAAGAATTTTTTCGTCAATTCGTTGGAGTTTGTGATCGCTCCAGATAACCTCGCTCGCGTCAACTCAACAGCCGAAATCTGCTGCGTGTGTTTCCTGGAAGCCACCTCGATAAGGTGCCTCAACTGTGTGTCTGTATCGGCAGTTTCCTCGTCGATTTCCATCACTAAACGGGTCAAGTCCGCCACGGAGGACGACGCTTGGAACTTCTGGGTAAGCTTCTCTGAGCGCAGCAGTAATGCTGGCACGGAGATTTCTGTGAAGAGCGAGCTGACCAGAGCCCTTGGCTTCTGCTTTTCCGCCATGATCATGGCTGATTCTGGGGACGAGAAAGAAAAGGACTTGGATCAGTTCCCAGTCAGAATGCTTCGGCTAGCTTGTTCCTATCCAGATCCGGCACCTGTACCTTTCCCTCAGGGTAAGCGTGTTGGTGGTGTTCGGGTCGTTACTGGCCTGCAGACACGCTCGAACGTGCAGCACACATTCATATTGGATGCCTATTGCATCGGAAAATAATCTGTTGTTTGACAAGGGGGCGTTCTTCGAGAATGCAGGATAGAGGAGTCTGGGGCTGCCTGAAAAACAGAGAGGAAAAAGGCGTGCTTTGGGGCGTGTTGAAATGCCGAGAGTCTGCTGGGGCTGCGAGTCCAGCAGTACCGAGAGTCGCAATGGAAAGGCAGCGAAACACGCCTGGTCCGTGGAGTGGGTGGTGCCAAAGAGCTGGAAAGAACGAGAGACGGTGGGGGAGGGCCGGGAGCAGTAGTGTGATACAACTCACAACGTTCTGTTGCGAGTCACTCGCGGTTGTGGGGCCCGAGACCACAGCCAAGCACCAGTGTGCGACGTCAGGTGGAGCCCCACACCCCTTCCCGGCCCCGGGTCTTAGTTTCGCCCGAGCCTATTGGCGCCACAGTCAAATTTCCGAATCAGAGCAGCGTGCCCGGCACCAAGCGTGACGCCCGTTAGCGTTCGCCAACAAACAACGGGCTCTGACCTCCGGTCACGTGACTCTCCCCGGTGTGCTGGGCGCTTTCCTTGGGCCACCCTTGCGCAAGGCCACACCGCTCTGCAAGATCTGACTCGTTTCGGTGTCATCGGCCAGCGTCTGTGCGTCCGCGTGAGGCTTCAGAACGGGTTCCAGACGGCCACAAGAGTGCCGTTGGCGTCTCCGTTCCGCTCCTTTCCTCCCGCTGGCCCCGCGCTCTCTCCGGCGGTCCGCGGCCAAAACTCTGGCCTGGGGCTCCACGAGAACTGGGTCGTTTTCTGCTCTGACCAGTCGCTGCCACAAGTGCGGACTAGCAAAAACGACTGTGCGCCAGACTCCCCACACTTGGAGAGCAGTTCCATGTTGGCTGATCCTTGCAGTGTGCACATAAGCTGGCTAACCACGTTGTGGATATCTGAAAAGCAGTATTTACGCGAGCGGTTCTGTCTAGTAGATCGTCCCGGGCCAAACCTTCCCCGTGCTGAGGAGCTGCGAAGCTTGCGAAAGTTCAATCACAACACGCCCCGCCCAAGGGAGACACTATGTAGCTGTTGTTTGTTTGTTTGTTTCCTTCGTTCATGATCGATAAGGAAGGCCCGCAAGGAAATTCCACTCTTTACTAAAGCTGCTCCTTTCGGTGCATCTCCACATTCTTCCAATTTCGCACCCACGCGCAGCGAATGCCACTGGCTCTTCAAGACTTGACTCGGGAGCCTGAGTTCCTCGAGAAAACTCCACTACTGCGAGAACAATGGGCTTTTCAGATGTGCGTCCGTCTCGGCAAAAGTCAACCGACAGCTTGATTACGGTTTTGTCTGCGGGGCGTTGAGATTGTTGGTTTTGAAATACCCTTTGCCATTCTCACGTCTTGGTGGTCAAGAGCCAAGAATCAGGTACGAGCCGCTCGACACTATTCGCTTTCCAGACGTGTGCCTGGCCAACAACAAAGTTCTCAAATGCTTCAAGGAAGACGGCGCCGAAACCGAAATACTCACAGATGTGTCTTTCCTCGCAAACTACGAAAACAAGACTGCACTATGGAAACTTGCCTACTATGAGAATACCGGCTGCTCTCATTCTACAGTGCCCATTGCTGCACCGACGGCGGGTCACTTGTCGCCTATTTAAAAGACTTTGTTGAGGGTCTCAAGCACGTGGCCGATTTAGAGGCGAGAGATGTTTTGTTTAGCCCTAAGGACAATTTGCGTCAGCTCAAATACGGCATTTCACCGGCATTCTTCGACCGAGTGAATTACCAAGCAAGTCTTACAATGAGACTTTTCGCTCAAGCCATGGAGCTGGAAATTGTTTTCTGGCCCCCAATTGTGCCTGTCGTTACTGAGAAAAAACGCTTTTTCGAAGGCGATTCTGTCATGAATGAAAAATCACCTCTCAATTTCACTACGCCTGTTTTCTTGAATTTAGACTCCAATGCGTTGCAAGTGATTCTTCGGGCATGCCGGGCCGATAGGATGAAGCTTCAGGGCTATCTCCTCTTAGTTTACGCTCATACAGTCAACCAATTGTATTCTGACTTATACACGGCTAAACACTTGAAAAGAAGCGTAGCTGCCAGTTTCAGAAACCGTTACCAAAATCTTCAAACTCACAATTCATACCTCGGGACTAACCGTTCGTTTTGAAGATGGGTTTCACACGTACGCTGCCACATTCCTTCTCGAGCCAGGGACCACCTTCTCGTGGGATGCTGCTAGGAAGTACCATGATTTCTTACATCAGAAAGTCAACGATAGCGATTGGTTAAAGCAATACTACATTGCTCAATCAATGACAGCCGAAGATTTCATGGATCATCGTTTGAATAAAGAGAAAGATAATCCTTTTCTCTCGTTTACAAATTTGGGCCACATCGATCTTTTGCAATATGACGATGCAGATAAATTCCAGATCGAAGACATTTTGTTTGCACCTTCAGCTGGGGCTCTAATGGGAACACACCATGTGACTGTATCTTCTACGCAAAAGAATGGTCTCAATACTGGGTTCACTGATGGTGACCCAAATCTTAAGGATTGGGCCAGGTTTGCGAAAACTAGGAGAATCTACTTCAGTTGCTGAAATAAGCAAATGCAAAAAAAAACCTTGTCCTCTCTAATTACCAGAAGTATTGGCAATTAAGCCAATGCTCCCATTGGATCAAAGAAGGGAAGCTCCTTATACTCCTTGGCTTTCCACAAGTCGTACACCGACTTGCTCACGAATTTCTTGCTCGTGACAATCTGGAACACGTATTCGTCGAACCATGCGTCAGTCATAACGAAGTAGCCCTTATCGCCAACCGAGTCCCCCCAAGAGTTTTCAATCTTCCAGCGAATGGGCAGCCCCGAAGTGCTGTCCAAATGAACACCTGTGATCACCATGGCGTGTGTCATTGCCAGAGAGCCTGTTTGCAACCTCTCCAGTTTTGAAAGCTTCAACGATGTATTGAAGGCAAGCTCGTAATCATAGGCGTTGGTGTCCAACACGCCCGTTGTGCTATTGTTGAACTTGCCTACATCTGAGCCAAAGAATATAGGTTCATTGCTTTTCAACATGGCTATGGCGGCTTTCTTGATTGTAGACAACTCCAAGTTCACGTATTCAATGGGTTTCCCGCCAGAAACGTTGTTCAACCTGTCCACAGTGTACAAGGCGTTGTATGGATTTCTGGGATCGTTGATCAAAGAGAATTTCTTTGCAACATCGTATCCAGTGTGAATTTTATAGAAATCCTGCGGACTGGTCTCGTAAGCTTGATACTTACCGTTTCTGTCGATGAACTCCCACTTAAACAGGTCTTCAGGCTTTGGTGGGCTGCCCAAGGATAAAGCAATGATGTTGTACACTTGCTTATTCATGGCATTCTTGACAGCGAGAATCTCGGCTTTGGGAGTTTGCTTAGATACCAAGTTCCTCAAAACCAAGGCGTATTCTCTCAACTTATCCGCCAAGATATAGTTCAATTTAGACGTGGACGTTGCTTGGGCATTATCAGGGAACACCTCATTGGGGACCACGCCGTATTTCTGAATCACATTCACGATCATGTCCCATTGGCCTCCGTCACTCACAGACCCAGAGAAGAGAAACTGTAAGAGCCTGGAGTCCAAAGGCTCATTTGCGGTGTCGATGATGTTCTCCAAGAAGAAGTTCGCCTTTTCCAACTTATCATAAAAGAAGAGGTAGCTCTGAGACAACTGGAAGCTGTCTGGCTTCAAGCTATAATTCTTTATGACATGGGCCCGCAAGACATTGCACGTGGCGAAGATCCAGCACCTTCCTGAAGATTTCTGGTTGTTCAAAAAGGACGGTGATCCAATGGTGTCCACCTCGACGTTGAAAAAGTATCTGTTTTTTAAGGACAACTCCGAGCCGCTGCCTGCAACGATATCCGTGATGGCATTCTTCGCCAATGCGTTTTGGACCAATCTATTTTTGGGGTCCTGCAATAATTGAGCTTCCCAGGACGCCAAATTGCGAGTTGTGATTGCGTTGGAAGGATCTGCGGACTCGACGCTTAATCCTTCAACTAGCATCTCCAAATGGGCCGTATCTGTTTTCTCATTGAAGACCTCTTCAGGAAGTTGGCTGCTGTGCTCGGCCTCCCTCGAAGTAGTGGATCCCATGGTCACTTTTGCTTGGTGAGATCCAAGATTTTGCGGCTACTGATTGGTGTTGCACGTATCAGCAAGACGTGCACGTAACAAAAGCAAGAGGGCCTATGCTGAAGCTGGTTGCAGCCTTGAAAACTTCAGTAAAAAGGTATCAACGGCAAAGAGGTGTGTGCAATTCAGCAAAAGGTCAAAGAACGAAACAAGAAAAGAGGAAACAAGAAAAAGGAAACAAGAAGAAGGAAACAAGAAGAAGGATACACGAGAGGGCCCGGGGGAAAGCTGTCTATTTATATGCCCAGCAGCAGGGCCGCGGAACGAACCACACCTATTCCTTATCAGCAGGCTCCTGTAGACGGGGCCGAGTCGCAGGGCCACCAGGGTGATAATGCACTTAAAACTACGGGGAGCACTGATAAGGGAGGCAGGCAGGAGTGCGGCAGCGCCTGGGCAAGAAGCTGCTGTATTCATGGGGCCACAGAGGAGACACAACAAGCAGGAAGAAGGAGCTTGAGCTCTGTTATCTGGACGTGCATTGGGGCTTCTTCGGGCACCGTGCTATAAAACCTAAGAAGAATAAGAGAAGCATCACATTCCTCTTTGTTGCAAATGAGATCACGCAGTCGCTGCTGATGCCGAAGCCGGCTCCGTGCGCGGAGCTGTGGCTCTGTTTGTACGGCATGAACCGTCGGTGCTGAATCTGACACCACATGGAGCCAGCCTGGATTTGGTCAGTCCAGGAGAAACTGTGAAACCGTCATACAAAAGAGGATACGCATACACAAGCTCGTTGCTTCGCTAGTACAAGTTAGATGCCTCGATTGCTTATATGTGCTTCCCTCAAAATCTGCTCTCACGCAGCTCTCGTGTTGATCACCTCTCACCTCTCTCAGTTGTCTCACTTGAGGTTCTCAAACTTCTTTCTGTCGCTTTTGAACAGCGCAGATCTCTTGGTGATTCTAGGTTTCTTCACTCTTCCCTGTGCACTCTTCAAGCCTTTAATTCCCGCGATTGTCTGGCCCTTGTTGGCTCTCGAGCCTTCGGCTACCATTCGACCAGCACTGCTTCTGTCTGCTTTCCCCAAGAGCTTCTTCGCACGCCCGATCTTGGTCTTCTGGTCGTCTGTCAATCTGACTTTCGGCTTTGGCGTCTTCTTCATGTTGTCAAAATGATTTGGGGAGATCACCGAAGGCTTGACATTGGCCTTTGCGCGAGAAATTCGGAGTTTTCTAGGCTTCTTTCCCTCGGCGCTGCCCATGGGTTTCTCGTTTAGGAGCAAGGCCTTGTTCACCGACAAAGTATCTTTGAATTGCACAAGGGCAAACCCCTTACCCAAATTCGTCTTGGCGTCTCTCACTACTCTCACGGACTCCACATCGTCGCCCACTTTTGAGTTGAAATATCTCCAGAGCGTCTCCTCTTTCTCTTCGAAATCAAGGTTCCCAACGAAAATGGTCCTTTTGTTATCCTTGGGGCTTGGATGAGCCACGTGATCAACTCTAATATGGTTGTGGTCAAAAACGGTGGCGTTGAGTTTTTCTGGTGCTTTCAAAGAAGCCTCTTTCTCCTTGTAAATGACATATGCGTTCAAAGTGTCTCTGCTATCGTGAAGAGATTTCCTGGCGAACGCAACTTTTCGGGGGAGTGCCTCGTCGAAGGAAATCGATCTGAACCTGATCGATTCAATTGACCCAATATTCCTGAGAATCTTCTTGAACTCTTTATACGTGGATTTCGAAGAGATCACCTTGTTCGACACATTGCCGACGAAGACAGTGCGCTCTGCTTTGTTGAGTTCTTCTTCTTTCAACTCCACGGACTTGGCCTCGCTCAGCTTGCGATCTGCCGCGGTTTTCGAGCCATGTTTCCCAGCAGCTGATTGTTCGTCGCCACTATCACTTTGCTCTGTGGTTTTCTTGTCTTCTGGCGAGTTGTCGTCGCCGGTAAGTCTGGCAAAATACTCCGCCTCTAAGGCTTCGTTCTCCTCCCCTTCCATTTGCTTCTTCTTCTTCTTCAGCAGTTTCTTTGTAGCAGGGGCAGATTCGTCTGTGGTGATCAGAGAGCCATCTTGAGAATCTTGAGAGTCTTTGGCGTCTGAGCTAGACTCAGATACCTCTTGGGCTTGGTCTGCAGGGGCTCTTTTCTGGGGAAGATCAATGACAGTTCTGGGCCTGACATCCTGTCTTCCAACGGGACCAGCAGATTTCTTCAACAAATCACTGACCGCCGCATCAACTTTGGCACCGCTAAATAGAGAACTGAACGCCGACATTCTGGTATTCTGGTTTTCCTCGGTATTCTGTTGGACTTGGTTTATCCCCCGGAATCTCCCTTGGAACATTGCCTCATCTCATCTCCCGGCCCTCTGTTTTTTTGTGGTGCACGGGTGTTTTGCCGGCCGCGCAGCAGTCGGGCTCCCCCAGACTCACCTCGAGGTCCAGGCGCCCGTCTCAGTAGCATCATGGCGTGTTCTTTGACGCTTGGGGCAGCAGACGAGTGAGGGAAGGGGAAAGCAACACAGAATGAGACCGGCGTTTTTCTACATTTTCAGTTTTTAAAGCCGCCACCGCATGTAACCCTTTTGGGAGGACGTCCTGCGCCTGTGGTTCCTGCTTGGGGCAGGGCACCGTATCAATGGGCTCCGACCCAAAGCCCTTTTTTGAGGGCTAGACCTTTCTTTGCGTTCGTTTCGGCAACTTAGCGTATGGCTTATCAGATCCCAGTCGCCGCCCAAACTCGCCGTGATGTGTCGGGGACTTTTGGCGACTTTTCTGCTCGTTACTGCTCGCTACTGCGGGGCAATGGAAACCAGTAGGCTGAATCGGCACTGGCAACTGCCGGTCAAGTCTTCGCACGCAACCGAGTTTAGAAGCACAATATCACCATTCATGGGCCTTTGCAGACGGCGCCTCGGTCATTCTGGCCCTCCCGCTACGCCTTTTCAAGCGACTCCTGTATGGTGGCCATTACTGGTCTGTGACCCCACAATAGGACACATGATACTCTACAGACTTGAAGTCTCGGGGGAACAATGTCGAGGCATTTCAGATGTTTATGAGAGTTGCGGATGACGAACAACCACTTTCGCAGTAGATGGAACTCTTCGCGATGGCCTCTCGGGTCATCACATCTGCTTCGCTTATCAAAAGGGTGGCTTTTGGTCTGCAAATGGCACTGCATTTTGATGCTTTTGAGTTATCACCAAATCACTGAAGGGGGAAATTCGGGTGAATTTGTTTAATTGCTATGGGCAGTGCAACCCGCGGATGCTTGAGTTATTTGTGACAGCGAATTGTCCTTGAATCCTCGTTGCAAGCTGGACACTGTTTGGTGATCAGTATTGCTTGACCACTAACCTTTTGCCTTACACACCAAATCATAGACTTACTATACCACATAAAACCATCAGGTTATACTGACCCCAGTGCTTTACATCATTGGTGAGAATATAGAGGCTATTCGTGGTGTCGCGTGTTCTAGCACAGGGCAGCTCTATGCCAAGAGACATTTACATCGACACAAGGTTTCGACTAAAAAAAGGCGCGATTAGAAAACATGCTGCAGGAGCTGCATTCAAAGAGCTTTAAGCGAAAAGATCACAAGCGAAAGAGTTGATTCACGGCGTCTTCCTGAGTGTCCTCACGTTTAGATTGGAGATGACCGAAAGTTCAACCAAGCTTGTGACAATGCTGCAAACCTATTTTCTCGGTCCAGTCCACTGAATCACCTCCTTTTAACAAGGGGCCCAGTTGTCTCTGAAAAATACTCTCCGTGGCTGTCCGAATCACAGAGTAGAATCTCAGCATCAGGATACTCCAAATGGACGTACGCACAGTACGTGAACATCCGTTGATGAAACCTTCTACACTTAGTCAATTTGTGGGCTATTCGATGGCGGCAGCGCCTCCCACGACGAACTCACCGAAACAACACGAAGTCTGGGAAACGGGAAACTCAAAGTAGTCGGCTTCTTGCGAGCAAAAAGCATCGTAAAGCTTATGTGAGTTATCAAATGGAACGATCTTATCAACCTCACCACGATAGACAAAAAAGGGTACTTATCGTGCCGGTGTTGACGTGTTGAGCACTCAGATGTCGTCCTCTATCATTGCTTGAATCTCAGATCTGTAAAATGGTGTATTCTCTCCAGGAAAAACACACTCGTTGTCCACTTTGTCCACCTGATATCTCTCAGTGGACTCATATAGTCGAAAACCACATCATCCACTTTCTGAAACTCGGATGCTACCCCTCAGAGTCTTGCGGCCACAAGTACAGCGTGCTGGCAGTCGTCCATATTCTCAGCTACAAAGTGAAACCAGTCATACGTTCTCCGACGGCAATAGAGATCTCAGGGACATATGAGGAGTGAAGCGCACCAGCCAATAACACGGGAATAATACCTTCAGAGTGACCCTAACCTTGACATCGAAGCTAGTGCATGTTTTAATGCCGGAGCTTAAGGCTGCTTTTGTTGCATCCAAAGTGACCATGTCGCCAACTCTTCAGCGGCAAACGACGAATCGGGTCCCTCATAGCCTATTGCAAGCACATACCACCCTTGAGTGAGAGCTACGTTTATGAGAAGGGACTCAGTCTGAAGCCCGACCTGTCGACATCTGCACCCGTAAGAACTGGGTATTACAAAGCACAATTGGCACTCACAGAATCTTTGACATAGCTATGGGCAAGAAGTTTAGAGGAGCCAGCATCACTCGGCTCAAAATTGTAGCTCGCGATCCCAACGGGCTCACCTCAGGGATCAGTCGATCTCACTATGAACTGCCGGGCACCCTTGATGATGAATAGGTTCAGAAGAGCTCTGGTTATTAGCGAGGTCTTTCTTCAATTCATGATTACACCCTCCTCATACAAAGCAATATCATCTGAGACAGATTAGGAAAGACGTTTTGAATCAAAAGACAACAAAGAGCGGTACGCTCTCTTCCAATCACGTTGAAGCGAGGCCAATTAAAATAAAGCACTTGTTACAAGGAAACGCACACAAGTTGAATCTGCTGAAGTGGACTCAAGTCCATTTTCATCATTCAAACAGCTACAAGTATTAGCGCAAAGCACGAATTGCGAACATCGCCAGGATGGGGAAGGGCGGCGAAACCTACATGCGAGTCAGCTTCGAGGATGCTCTAACCCTGTAGACAGTTTTGCGTCTCCAACCAATACCTGGATTTGATTGCGGAGATGGCCTTATTCTTGTGATCGAGAGGCACAGTTTCGAGCTTCGGAGTGAACTGCGTATTTTGTCTTCGAAATCGTGGAGAGGCAGGATCACAGTGTAGAAGCATCGATGACTCAAGTGCAGAAGAGGCGAGAAAAGTCGATAGCATTTCGTTGTCCATCAGTTGGGAAGCGCGGGCTGACCACTATCTATTGTTCAATATCGATGAGAAAAAAACATTACTACGTGCCGACTCTTGCATCGGCAGTCGTCCCTCCTCCATTCTTATGAACAATGGAACATTTCAGCAGCTGACCTCATTTCTTTCAAACTCACAGAAATGTCAGACGCAATGGCGAACGTGGAAAGACAAGTCACGTGCCCATGTTTGCCTTCGTGTGCTCATAATCTTCTAATGGATAATCTGTTTCGCTTTTCAAAGATCGAGTCTTTCAAGTAGTGACGAATTTGATAGACTTGGCTCTGTGAACCGGGCAAGTCGTGCGGAAGACACGCATTTTAGTGAGAGTCTTTGTAAGAAACCGTACTTCACCACAGAGTAGCACTTACGTAAAGTAGTCTCAACAGGCTTTTTAGCAGGGTTGCGTCTGGACTTTTCACAACAGCGCCGGCTGTCGAATCAATTAAGTCGTCTGACGAAGCTGAATTGACCGCCTCGGATAAAATGACGGTACCTGCGCCAATCCTATGTTGCCTTCTGCCGTTTTATCAAATATTGCAAAGAAAACGAAGCATTCGCAACAAGTCAAAGTCTGTACTTACGTGACCCATGTCCATTATGACCAGCGAGTTTCGATCTTAGCCGGTAAGAATCTGCTTGCACGGGATGAGACGTGATTCAATCAACGAACTTCATTGGTCAGGACAAGATCTGGATGAATCAGTTGCCAGCATGGTCGATAATTAACGGTCGCAACCGTGATCCGCATTACAGGTCACTCAGAATCGCGTGCTGGTACAGCGAAAAGCTTCACTGATAAAAATATACTCGGTGATGGAGATGGATGGATTGAAGCATAAGGTGAAGAGTTGAATGCTTCTCGCAACAAAAAAAAACGTTTTATGTTGTTTTGCGATCACACGCCTTGATGCCAAGAAGCTGCCGATTGGGGTTTCCGCTATAAACTGCCATGATCTTTGTAGGCTTGTTTAGTTGCAAAGACCTAGATTCAACTGGCGAATATGAATGAAGGGGAAAATTCAGTCACGAGTGAACTGACATCCGAGTGACATGCTTATTGGGGGCGTTCCCTCGAAACCTGGGCTGCATGAAATGGATGCGAGAACGGTGATTCTTCATTAGTGATAAAACAGCATCCATCCCGCTTGATTTCTCCCTTGAATGGGCCGAATGGTGGTCGTGCTTCTGTGCTAAGACGCGACAGGCCCATCTATGGCTCGAAACCAGCTCCATCTGTTCGGCGTGATCCAATCGAGGTTGAAACCAGTTTCAAGACTTCACCCAGAGCTTCAATGAGCCGTGTCTGTGGCTCAGAGGGGAGCCGGCGACCGTTGATGTTCAAAAGCGTTGTCCCGAACCTCTCGGACCTACCCCACCCACATCTAGATCAAAACACGCGCTTGCTGCTTAGCGCATTCCTCCAAACCTTGGAGGCACACGAACAACTCGCGTTTCGAGTTGGGACTCGGACGGACATCCCACGAGTTAGCGCGTGTAAAGGTGATGCCAGGCCCTGGGGCCGGAGGCCACCGGATGGACCTTTCCCCCTCTTTCCGTTCTTTCTGTTTGCCCTGTTTTGCAGCACAAGCAACCGGCACTGGCAGCAAGAAAGCCGCCGTTTCTGCCAAGCGTGTTCAGGAGGGGGAACACCGTTGCTTGCGGCAGCGGTTCCGCAATCCAGGCTCGAGAACGCGGGGAAACGACCAAGCCCACCTGAACCGCTCTCAATGGGCGTTCCATTGAAGCTCCCAAACAGACAGGCGGCTAACAAAGCGGGCGGCGGTGTGGCCAAAGCAAACACGAGGGTGATGGCGACCTCTTCGTGGCGCCTAGTGGGGGGCCGTCAAGGCGGACCCTGGCTATGGCCAGTTCGCATTGCTCGGATCTTACCTCGTCTTCCGCGCAGGCAGACCGGTTCGCGGGAAAAAAGAAAGGGAAGCCTGTATCTGCGATTCCCACACTCTGTATGCGCCTGCATTTCCCAATTCTTCGGTGCACGGGTGCAGACGCTTCTCTCCAACCACAAGGGCCTCTCCACTGATTGTCTCTTCGGATCCAATTAGCATATTCAAAACGCCCTCCAAATACATATCTCGCCGGCTTAGTCGAAACTCGCTCCCCCGAACCTTGGCCTCGCAAACCTCATCTTCTTTTCTCTCAATCCTTTAGTTGAGTTCATCTATCTTCAACCGAGAGAAAAACCGTGAGCTGCCATTGAGGACCATCCTTTCCTTTTGATTCTCCAGTTGTCTTCATTCATTGTCTAGAATGCCAGGTCTGGATCTTGGCCTAGTGCAAGAATCAAAATCCGCAACCAGCACTTTCAAGGACAGCCCTGTTCTAAGCGAAGCAAACTTGAAATTCCTCGAATCTCCGTCTCCGCTGTCGATAGCCGAGCATCCTCAGACGAAAGACTCTCCGCTCACGGATATCGGCACGTCACCTCCGCCGTTCGAAATCCCTTCTCTTGGTGAGAGACGTGCGCATTCTAGAGACAGCTACGAAAGCTCTGAGCTCAGTGACTTGGGCGACGACGAGTCTGAGGCAGAGACCGATAAGATGGATTTCTTGAATGAGGACTCAAATTCAAGAACCGGCGACAGGGAGTCAGATTTGCAGAGGCTTTCGGAGCTCACGGATTTGGCGAATTTGCAGGAACTCGACTCTGATGACTCCGAGGACGGCGTGGCGCAAGAAAGCGCTTCGTCACCTGCCCATGCTCAGGTTCCAGAGTCTGTGGATCCCGACCAGATTGCAGAAGAAATGGTCAGCGATAGTCCCGAGTCGGTGAAACGACCGCTCGAGACGGAGAATCACACTGTTCGCGAAAAGACCAAAGAAGGCGATTCTGGTGAATCAGATACCGATGCCACCAACAAAAGGAGGAAGCTCGCTGATGAGACCCCCGCTGATGATCTAATGGGTACTGCAGACCCCCAAATCGATGTCGCCGTGAAATCAAAGCTAAACGTTATCCAGGACATAATTTCAAAGGGTGCTGAGCCCGTTTCTTGCCCGGCTGCTGATTCTGTGGTTACCGCAATCACCGCAATGGATTCGATGGCTGCCACTAAAGAAGAGACTGCAACTGCAGAGACCGTGGAGGAACACCACTTAAGTAGCACGGAGCTTCTCAGGTCAGAAGCTGACGTGGACGAAGGAGCCACCGCCGATGTTGAAGATGTTGTGAAGCAAGAACAAAACGAAGACGAAGAGTGCGAAGAAGAATCAAATGTTGAAAGTGACGAGGAATCTGAGGTGGCGCAGTCGGCGGAAGATATCGATCTAGACGAACAGAGAAAGTCTGCGGTGGAAGAGCTAATATCCATTGAAACTGATTTCTCGTTTCTCCGAGACAAGCTATACCGAGACAAACTCAGCCTCTTGGAACATGAAATGCAACTATGTTTGGATGGCTCGCACCCTGAACTTCTACAAATTTACTATAAAGTAAACGAGTTCTACCAGGATAATATCAAATTGGCGAATGCTACTTTGAACTACAGTTTGAAATGCATCAATACAGAGACTATCGCTACAAGGACGAGCATACATCAGAACTTCATGAAGAATCTAGCCGGGACAAGGAACGAAATGATAACTGAGACCACGTCTTCGTGGTATAAGATCAACAAGGAATGGAACTACTTGGATCTGGCAGTCGCAGATTACAACTTCACTGCGATCCCTTCTACATTGCCCCAGGGTCTGTGCATGCCGTTTGTTGCTGGCGGGAGCAGTGCAGAGTACTACCAAGACAATAATCTGGTGAATAAGAAGCTACAGAAACAAAACACGATCGTCGAGTTGGTGCGCCGGCGCAATTGCATCAATGCTCAACTCGGTATCCTTGACGGTCTCAAGGAGTTCCACGGTATACCGTCAGCGGTGTCGAATAGCCTTTTAAATGACGATGATTTCCCGGTGGAGGAGCTTTTGCTCCGAAAGGCGTCGCCAGATGAGATGAAGGAGGATCTACAGGCAATGGGCATATATTAAGGCAAGGGACAACATTGTCCTGCCATGCGCAATTTTTCGACAAAAAAAAAATTCAATCCCTGGCTTGTTCGGGGGTTTCGCGCACTGCATTCGTTTCCGTACTTCCAGCCATGCTCATTCTCAGGCAAAGATTTTTGTTATCTACATCCGGCCTTGGCTCGGCTATATTTACTGAGCGGACCATGCGATAGGGTGTGCTTGCAAGCCTCGTTTTGGGCTTGTTTGGCGTACGCTGGGCGCACAATGAGTGCACAAATGTCACACACTCGAGTATAAAACACCTGTGCACCATTGGTCGAGCCTCATTGGAGGCCAAGAAACACCAAATCAGTTAATTAACCATAGAATCATCATTTCAACTCAGCATCCAATGGTCGAAGTTTCACTCACTGTCGGGAAACTCGATGCGTCACTCGCGCTCTTATTAACAAAAGATCACCACTTGATCGAATTCCCCACGATATTGTTGCCTAATGGAGTGAGAGCTGGGTCGATAGTGAAGATCAGCTGTGAGCGTGATTTGGAGACCGAGGAGGAAGAGCAAAGACAATTCTTAGCGGTGCAAGAAGAAATTCTTTCTACGTTTGGTAAGAATCTTCCCAAAGCACCCTCATTGCACATCAAAAATGTCACGCAAACCTCTTGTGTTTTAGAGTGGGATCCCTTGGATCTCGGCACCGCCACCTTGAAAAGCTTAACTCTCTTCAAAGATGGAAAGAAGCTTGGTTCCATACCTCAGCCATTGAGCAATAGGACAACCAAGCTTTCTGGCTTGCCCATTGAGAAAAGCTTCAAGTTTCAGCTAAAATTGGACTCCACTGCTGGAGTTTATACGTCAGAAATCATCGAAGTGACGACACACAAGATGACTGACTTATCTGGTATACAGGTATGTTTGGGTGATTTCACACCAAACGAACAGTTCACTATAGACGACATTCAGCAGGCCTTGATCAATATGGGAGCACATCACCCTGCGCTGGATAAAATGAAGGTTGAAACCACGCATTTCGTCACTACTCGGGAGAACAGACAAAATCCAGAGTTTATTAAAGCAAACGATATGAACATCCCTATTATTAGACCCGAGTGGCTAAAGGCGTGTGAGAAGGAAAGGAGAATCGTCGGTGTGCGTGATTTCTACGTCAAAGACTGTGTTCTCCCTGATATTTTTGCCAAAAACTACTGGCTGAAGCTCCCACCTGCTGCACCGACGAATAATGGAACGGATCCTGAATTTTCCAAAGATAGGCATCTTGCTTCCAACACAGATGCAGCGGACACCCAGGTCTCATCAGAATCTAATGGTATTCCAGGCGTTGAGGTTTCTGCTCCCTCTTCGGAAAGCCAGGAACTTGAAACCCCCGAAAACACACCAGAATACGGCAGCACTCAGAGAGATAAAACCGAGTATCAAGAGCTGTCCGAAAAAGGTGAAGAAGAATCATCTACCGAGGCGACAGCTGAGCCAGTTGAACAGGAAGAAAGTGTAAACTTGGCCGGTGAGAGCTCCCAAGACCAAGACACCGCAGAAGCTGGTGTCGAAGAACTTTCCAAGACAGATGCAGCAGAGCCGACTGACGTCAAAGCAAGTGACATCAGCCCAGATGATAAATCTGTGCGAGATGAGGCTGAGAGTCGTAAGGCAGAACCGCAAGCAAACGACGCTTCTTTGGATGCAAGTGCAGGCTCAGATGACTTAAAGGGAGAAGATCTTGCGGCTGCTAGTCCTCCCACGCAAGATCTCGGGAATACCGAGGCAGACTCGGAATCCAAAGAGGACGAGTCAGGAGACCATGAAGCGCAAGTCAAACTGAGGGTGGTGGAGCAGAACACTTCGACGAGCAATAAGCGGAGTGAGTCTGTTGATTTGGAGCAAGAGGCTGTTGATGATGAAACACGCGCGCTGAAAGAAAGTGAATCAGAGGAGAAGTTGGCGCTCGGCGCCGAAGCTCAATCAGAGGACGAGCAAGTCAAATCAGGTAGTTTAGAGGATGTGAGTCTCTAGAGGTGCTCGCCGCGCCATTAGACGAGAAATGTTTCCTTTCATGAGTCAGGAATAAATCGAAAGCAGGGGAATAATACGAGCTTAGTTTTACGAAAAAATGAGTGTTTTTAGATTTGACTATAAGTGAAGTATAAGTGTAGATGAGGATGTAGTGAAATAGATTTTCAAGACGACTTACTCTCCAAAGAGCCTCCTGACTTTTTTTAAGATCGAGTCCTTTTCTGGGTCGTATGGGTGGTCCTTTGATGGGATCTCCAAGATGGCAGGGAACGCCTTCGTGTAGAAGTCTACTCTGTGTCTGATCAAATCTGCGATGTGCTGGTTGATCAACAAGATCGCAATGTCGTCTCTCTCGCTTGTGAACCTATCAAAAGCCTCTTCCACGTCCTGCTCGGACGTCTTCCCTGGAATAACAGTGAGGAAGTTAGTCTCCTTGCCTGCTTCATTGGACACCTGGCCCACGCCGGCCAACAACAACCCTGTGACAGAGTCCTCGTCAGCGATGACTGCGAGCAACGAGCGCTTCGCCATTGCTTCGTTGGCACTCATATTTTGCAAGGGGTTTGGTCGGATGATTCCCGGAGGGTTTATGCGGTTCGGTGGAGTCTGGTCTCGAGCTGTTTGGCTTCCACTATCAGTCGGTGTCGTGTGCGAACCGTATGGCTCAGCGAGAACAGCCAGGGGAAGCCGAGAGCTGTGCAAAGGAAGGGAATTGCGGGAGAAGCAAAGAAAACGCGGAAGAGCCCTTCTCCACAAACGGAGGCGGGCCCAAGCCGGCTCTTTTCCCCTTTGGTCTTCCCGGCCCCAGAATCCAGTGGCAGACTCTCGAGGCTCACGTGACAGGCAGAGGCAGAGCCGGCCCGGCGTTGGGTGCGGCTGCGGCCCACAGCGGTCGTGAGAGCTGAGACTGGTCTTCAGCATGCAGTTGCGGAACACGATTCCCCCACGTTTCGATCAGAGCGGAGCGGATTTGTACAGAGAAATGTCGAGTGCAAAGGAACACGGATGTGCCCGTTTTCGGGATGCCCTGCCGGCAATTGCCTGAGCGTTTCAGCATTCTCTCTACAGCAAACCCCGCATCATGTGCCCGTCTGGACAGCACCTTGTGTCTTGTGCAGATGTGCGGGGCCAAACCCCGAAGCCCAGCCAACGGGGCGGCCACGGCTGGAGGACACCGAAATCGGGACGCGAGCCTAGCGATGGCCGCCGGCCAGTGTTGTGGCGAGCTTCTGTCGAAGCAGCGGGTGCACGACGTGGCGTCGGCGGCAAGTCGTACTCCTCCTCATGCGTCGTCACCGGACTACTGTAAGAGGCTTGCGGCTCCATGAGCATCCCCAGGCTTTCGTATCTGCCAAACACGCTGTGCGCTACTTTGGCTGTGCCCACGGCTAGGCTCGGTGGAGAAACAGTTCCGGCCAACCGGGTGCGCCAGATCGCGCCAGGTGCTGAAGCCAGACAAGCATCTTGCTTGTTTTGCGTGTCTCCCAGATGTAGAAACAGCAGGGTGTCTGGGGAGGGAGGCGATCATGGCATGAAGTTGCCCCGGCCGGCCGCAAGAGCAACGATTGTCGGAAGTGACTATTCTTGGTTATTCTCAGTCTTTCCAGTGCACTGGGATCAGAGGATTCACGGGTGCCGGCAACAAGGCACCGAGACTGCTCATTAGTTCCAAGAAAGCTACCGGTCCATGCAGCACTGCCACTTGGACAAATGCCTGCCCACCGTACACGATGCAAGTTAAGCATCAGGAGGCTTTACGGGATAGTCTGTGTTCGGCGCTCGCAGGAGTCCTGGTAAGCTTCAGGACAGTTTTTGAACAAACCGATGACACGTCTCCATGCACTCAATCTCTCTTCCTGGGTGCATTGAAAAGAGGTTGCAATGGTTTGGAGGAGAGAGGCAATGCCTCTGAAATCTAGCCCGCCCATTCCAAACAGCGCATTATCGGAATCGGAGATGGCTTCTTGGACAAAGGCTCAGCCCGCTGAACTGAGCAATTACGATAGGCAGTCTACTCAAATGCCAGAGGGTTCACTCAAAAGAAACTGATTTTTGCACGGCTTTTACTGAATCAAAAACATCTGAGTGCATTATCATCACATTGACCATATTCTCGCTTCTTCTGAGTTGACAGTACGTGGTCAGAGATTCGGTACTGGCACATGGAAACTTGTATCTGAGTGAGCCGGCAGTCAAGGCGGTAACACAGTACGTCCGCTGGGCCAGCTTCATCCCTTTGGGACGAGACTTGTCCGCTCTACTCAACCACTCAAGGATCTGAGCAATTATAACTACATGACAGACAACATGGTCTTTGTCCACATGACTTGATGAAGCAGAGTTGCCTTCCCACTTGGATCGAGTTAAATATATTTCTTTGTTCTGAGAAAGCTAATAACGATTGTAACTTTAGCGATGTGGGCCAAGCCTTATAGTCTCCTATCCTCCAGATCTTCAGCGACGGAGAATCATGCGATGATCAAAGCCTGTATGAAAAGAATGGATTTTTGTCTCCCAACTTGATGAGCTCCTCGTCCGACAAATCAGCACAGTCGCCTTGAGCGATGGCAGCTTTCTTCTTCTTGTTCTCCCAGGAGTAGCCCACTATGAGGCCCGCAGTAAATATTGCGCCCAACCCCACGAACATGAGCACTAACCCATGACCAAACCTGAAATACGGCGCATCCTGTGTTCTGTAGAAATTGGACACAAATACCCCAGAGAAGTTGGCAATCCCAATTTGGAAACCCATCCCAATAGCTCGCTTATAGGTGCCCGATAAGTTATTGGCATTCCAGACGATGGATACGGGGATCGCCGGATAGATCCCAATGGCAGCAATGTATATGCCCGCATATACGCCTTTGCCGTTGGTCAAAGGATTGCCCGTGACACACACGATGTATCCAACAGCCATACACGTGAAGTTAAGCACCAAAAACGGCGAACGCAACCCCACATAGTCAGATGCGAACCCTTGAAGAATGGCACATATCGCTGCAACGATATAGATCGGCACGCTCAACAACTGGGTCTTCGTACTTGAGTAGCCCATGGTTTTGATGATGGTGGGTGTGAAGAGTGAGATCGCGTATAAGGGAAGCAAGATGCCCATGTAGGAGAACATCTGGAACCAGCACTGCCAGTCCTTCAAAACAGCCCAGAAGTGCAGCTTGTTGTGAGTGTTGTCCTCGCCCAAGACCTTCTTGCCCAAATCACTTCCGTCTCGATCTGCCGCCATCCCCGCCACGTTTGACGAGTTCTGGACGCGGCGAACAACAAACTGCCGCTCTTCTTCTGTGAGAAAACGTGCTTTTGATGGGAACAATGGGAACAAGAAAAAAGCTGCTGTTCCAGCAACGAGAGTGGCAAGGCCCTCCAAGATGAAGATCCATCTCCAGCCGCTGTAGCCACCCACACCGTCCATCTTCGAGATTGCGGCAGCTAAGAGCCCAGAAAACGCACCCGCCATAGAAGCAGCCGAGAAGAAGATCGATTGTCTGATCAACAATTCATTCTTCTTATAGTACATGGAGAGAATGTAAGAAATGCCGGGGAAAAGGGCCGACTCAAAAGTGCCAAGCAATGCCCGGGTGGCCAAAAGCTGTCCGTAGTTTTGCACCGTGCCCATGCACGTCATCACAATTGCAAAGAGAACCACAGTGAGCGGGAGGTATATGTTTGGTGGCGTCCTCTTCAATATCATGTTGGAGGGCACTTCCATGGACGCGTAGAAAATGAAGAACACCATGAGACACATGTTGTACTGGTTGCCTGTGAGGTGGAGGTCCTCAGCCAACCCTTCTATCTTCGCATTGCCAATGTTTCCCCTGTCCAAGAACGACAAGAGATACAATACTATGAACAACGGAAGAAGGTGGAGATCGATCTTTCTGACCAATTTCTTCTCGTCTATGTCTGTGGACTTCTCCTTGAGAGAAGCCGGAGGAGACTCCACGAGCTCGACGTGCAAGACCTGCTCTTTTTCCCACGGCATTTCTGGCGCCGTTTATGTATCGATGTGTTTTGACTGGGCTGTTTCTTCACCATCTCGATGGGCACGGAGCAGCTCTCGTATTTATCTGGGGCCGAAGCGACAGCACGTCTTGCTTATCGTCTAATCTTCCCCACACCCCCACAAATCCAAGGTGCAAATGCAGGCAGTATTATTCTTACCAGCTCCCCGCAAAGGCTAAGCAAAAAGACAAAAAGAGCGAGACTGAAAAGATTTCTCCGCGAAGCGAGTAGGGCAACAGGTGTCTGCGTGCATCCGACCAAGACTACCTCTTGCGTTGACCCAAAAGTAGCATAGATTCGTGCGTTCCCAGGGTTCCCGCACCGCTCCAGGGTGGTGAGTGTCTGGCTGGCCGAGAGTTCTTGCTCACGACCATCGCAACACTGTAGGCAGCGGGCTCGCGCTTTGGAGCATTAGTAATCCAGGAACTGGCACGCCGTGCTTCAAGTGTGGCAGAACAGCCAAGAGCAAGTCAGGAGATGTTGGGTAGCTGAGGGGGACCGTGAGAGAATAGGCAGCTGTGCGCACCGTCCAGAGATGAATCTGCAAAAAGCTTCTCCGTGCCCGCGTTGCGCAATCTACGAGATCTGCACAGTGGCCGGTCCACGATCACGAGCGGTGGGGGTGGCTCACAGAGACCTGGTGAATTTGTGCTTGGAGGAGCGGCTGTGCCGCGGGAACCCCGCGATCCCTTCTCAGTTCAAGCGGGTCTCTGGCGTTGCTTGTAGATGTGCGGGGCTTTGTCCCAGTGACAACTGGTGGTTCTCGAAGCGGTGCGGCCCGCGGTTGCTAAGTGCATCAGTTAACCCGGGAGCTTTGTGTGAGGCTCGCCGCAAAAGCCTAAATTTAGTCTTGGCTGACATACGGTGTTTGGACTGGAGGGAGCCTTGCGGTTTGTGGGTGCGTTATTTTGCCGTTTGGCCATGTTCATTTGTGCCACGCTCGGGTCTAGGACGCTGTGGTGCAAATTGCGAGGGCCCCAGGGCCACGTCCCGAGCACTGCAAAACGACGTGGAAAATCAGGTTCTTGACCGGTGCAAGTCTGTGGCTGGCTCTGGGCTCTGCCCAACCGAGAAAACCGGTCAGTGGAGTCTGAAACCACCCTTCCGAAATTCCACCCCCGTTGACTCACTTCAGCAGGCAGAAAGGCGGAGCATCCACTGCGCTCACGTGACCGCTGCTCAAGCAGCACTGAAGCTCTCGAGACTGAAGCTCTTGAAGGCCAGGTTTGGCACGTCCCAGAAGATGATGAACTTCTCCAGGCAGATCGGCGCGCTCAGGCAGGGCCAGAGGTTGATCCACGGCTCCTCCAAACTCGCCGCAGGGCACTCGAAATGGCAGAACATCAGACACGACAAGGCCAAGAACGATGCGAAGAAGTCCAAAGACGCTTTCGCCATGGCGACTCGCATCACCGCTAGTGTCAAGCTGGGAGGCGTTGACGGGAACGCTCAGCTAGCCACGATCATCGAGAAGGCCAAGAAGGCGAACATCACCAAGAAAATCATCGACAACGCTATCAAAAGAGGCACGGGCGAAGGCGCCAGCTCCGGGGCCCAGACCTTCGAGGTCATGTATGAGTTCGTAGGCCCAGGCGGCGTGGCGTTCATTGTGGAGGCCAACACGGATAACAAGACGCGGACCATCGGGCTCGTGAAACACGCGCTTTCGAAGTTCAACGCTGCCTTGAGCCCTTGCCAGTATATCTTCCAAAGGAAGGGAGAGGTCATCTTCCAGCCCACCACGGAAACGGAGCTGTTCGACGAGATCTTTGAGGTGGCGATAGACGTGGGTGCCGAAGACGTTGTGCCGTTCGAAGATGTGGAGAACGAGTACGAGGGCGAGAAATTGTACAAGATCATCACGGATCCCAGCGACTTGAACGCGGTCTCGAATAGCTTGTCGGAGAAAGGATACAAGTTGAAAGACTCGAGAACAACGTTTAGCGCTGATGCCGATAGCGAGGTCGATTTCCCAGAGGGGCTCGAGAAAAGCATGGCCAAATGCATTGAGCTCTTGGACGATACGGCCGAGGTGACTAATTATTACACGAACATCAGGAATACGTAAGGCGGGCGGAAACTTGTACATAGAAGACCGAAACAAAAACAGAAACCAGAACGCAAAGATCCTTATCCTATGGGAAGAAAAAACAGGAAAAATAGGAGCCTTCGTGTTTGCAGTGGCTCGTGATTCTTTGTGGAGACGAGAGGAGACCACCCGGAACAAAAAGAAGCTACAGAGAACATAAAAAACCGTTTCAGAGAGTTTATTGCTTTTTTCTTTTTCTTTAGCTTGACTAGAAAGAGCCGTCCAAACCCAACTCCCTGCTCAAAATGAGTATATTCTCTCCCCCACAAGCGGGCGTCTTCATATGAACTGATACTAAAATACTGCTGGCGAGAAGCTTCCATGAGATGTGTCTCCACCGAGAAATCTCGTTCTGATTTACTCGGAGGAAGAAGAGGCCTTCTCCTCCTCGGCAGCCTTGTTCAACACGTTGTCCAAGTTGGACAAGTTGGGGTTCTTCCACAATCTCAAGTGGCTGTCGTAGGCAAAGTGTCTGTAGGTGAAGTAAGACAAGGAAGCCAAAGCAACACCGACGGCAGCGAACAATGGGTACATTTCCACAGGCACAGACACCTTAGGCGAGTTGGTGTTTTTCTTGGCGGCGAGTCTCAAAATCTGACTGGATCTCATCTTGGAGTGTGATCTGGGGTATTTGGTTTCGGGCTTCTGGGATCCTGGCTAGGGCTGTCTTTTTTTATTTAATTGATCTCCAGATCGTGCCATTGAGTGCGAACTTGCGAGTAATTTGGTTGGCTGAGCTGTGCTCCACGTGACCGTCAGTGTAGCGCGCGAGCAGCCGAGCCAGACCGAGAGCAAGAGCCTGACGTATATGTGTAGTAGAAACCAACGTTACCAGATAGGTTTTCCCTGAGGACCCACGTGTCTGATGCTCAGGCCGGTAACTAGACTGGGAGCAGGGACTCTCTTTTACCCTCTTGGTTACTTTTTGCAAGTAGGCCTTTCGATTCAGGAGTGCACAAGTGAGCGAGCGCAGCACTGACTCGTTGGCATTGCGACTTGTGGTGGAACGATGCAACTTACTGGTAGACCCGTCCTGGAACACCACAGCTGGTATGTGACACCATGCGGGTACTTGCGAAAGAAAACATTGACAGCACCAGAAGTCCCCAGAAGGATCATTGGTTGTGCCCTCATTAACAAACAACGCAGTTCACCTCTTGTCGTATATACAGTGCCATGCTGAATAGTGTTTGAACGCCAGGGATCCGAAGATCTCACCACGCCGCTATATAGTCTTTGAGCGAGTCGTAACAGAGCCAGCTCACAGCCATCGATGGCACAATCTTGTACAAGTTGGCAGTCAAGCCTTTGTATGCACCGAAAAAACCTTCCTGTTTGAAGATGGTAACTAACGCATGCGATACCGACTTGTACTGGAACCCAAGCTCTCCACCGGCCATGCTGGCGACTTGGTATCGCTTTCTTAGCAAGTCTAAAGGATAAATTAGAACACCGCTCATGAAACTGCTCACTGCGCCAGCACCAAGTTTCCAGAGCGGGTTACTGAAATCGTAGCATGAATCTCTCATCATGTCCCGTAGGTTTTCATACAGGGCAAAATTGAGCGCCACGTATGGAGCCACACCCAAAGTTGTCGGGACGATACCACGGTACAAGGCAAGAAATCCCCCCTCGTTCTTGAATACATCGGTCAACGTCTCCCACACGCCAGGCGCTTTGACTAACTTCCCCTTGTTGAGTCTTTTCAACGAGGCAGTTTGGACTGTTATGCGTGCCCTCACCAAATCCAACGGGTAGGTCGCTAGCACTGAACTGATCCCACCAATTGAGCCAGCTAACAATCTATCGACATCTGTGAGGTGCCGCTGGTGCCGCTGGTGCTCTGGCTTATAAGTGAGTAGGATCAATTTGCACTTTTCGAACACGGCAAACTGCACTGCACTGTACGGGACAATGCGAATACAATTCAAAGCATTTCCTCGAAACCAGCCTCTCCAGCCTTCGTCTTTGTACATCTTCCATATCGTGGGGAACATTCCTTGATAGGCCTTCTGCGCCTCGGGGCCTTGGAGCTGGAGCAAAATCTTGGCCCTCTCGAAGGGCGATACTAGCGTCCGCGAGACTGCTCCAGCCACACCGCCTGCAATAAGCGAGGCGTTGGACTCGAGCTTCACATGCCGCTTGAGTTTGGAGTAAATGGCCTCGTCAGTTAGATCAGCGTTCATTTCTTCTTCCAGATTGACGCTGTGCGTACGAGTGCTAATGAATGGTTTGGTTTGGAGTAGCGAAAGTCTATCTTTTTCCTGGGCAGAATGTCTCACCAAAACAGTGTCCAGTTTCTCTTTGGCTGGATCGCGAGAGTGTCAAATCGCCTCCTCAGTCTGGCCTGGCGATCCGTCTGTCCCCCAAAATCCCGGGCTTTGGTGTTCCGTGATCCAGCTGGAAGTGAGCGCGACCGGCAAAAGCGAGGTGGGCCCAGAGCTAGCGATGGGCGGAGAGCAGTGTCCGAAAGTCTCCCGAGGATGGCTTATTCCTCTCTATACCTTGAGCTCTTCAGAAACCAGCTCAACGGATTTCTGGATCACGACGCCGAATCTCGGAAGAAAAAGACCACCTGGCTGGAGAGCCGTTTCGCGGGCCGCGTCGCTGGTCGAAGAGACGCTTGCCTGCACTGACCGCGACCGAGTCTGGGGTCGGGCCTCTTCGTGGCCAAGCTTCAGGGCAGTCTGGCCACAGGTTTCAGGGCCGCCACACTGTGCTTCGCTCACAATGGTCGGAGGATGCTGCTCGGTAGATCCTCCTTTGGATCCTGCCAGAGCTGGGGCCCAGGATGGTCCCATGAAGTCTTTTGGGGCGTATGGCTTCCGCCCAAAGTCTCACCTCGGGGAGCTCTATCCTGATGAAGAATTCCAGATCAGTGCTGCGCCGTTGGCGCCTCAAAATGGCGCCAAGCCTTTCGGTTACACCGACTGTGCTCGTCACCAACGCAGCCTGGAGAAGGCGGGTTTGTTCCCGAGTTTTACTTCCACCTCAAAAGAGCCTTTCGGCAATCTCAACAGAGAATCGGGCATACTGTGAGCTTGGACAAATTCAGGTCCTCGCTTGCTGGAAACTAGAACGATGTCGTGGGTGCGGCTGGCCGGATCGAGCACGGTTTTGGCCTGAAGTTCAAGAAGTGTCTTGATCCAGACCTCCCCACGGAGTCTGCCGCTTGGACGTTCACCGAATCATGCGTGGAACCCAGGTCTCGTGAGAAAACGAGGGCGAGTGTTGACTTCACCACTTATCCCAATAGAATGAATGAGTTGATGTCCGGAGCTGCTAGAGGTAATGTTCTTTCGCCGGTGGACTTTCTCATGGCCCACGAACATCTTGAGAGTTTCGTCTGGCGCAATGTCTTGCTTGTGTTTACTCGAAGCTTTCGAAGAAGAAAGCGCGTACGTTTCTCGAACACGAGAGCGGATACTTGGCAACGCAAGAATGCTCCTGTGACACGCCGGGTTCAGGGATCTGTCGAGGATCTCGAGAAAGAGGGCCTCGACGAGAATGGTGTTCTCATACTTTCGGGGATATATCTCGCTTTGTTCGCTGTCATTTTTCTACCTATACGCTTTGTTTACTTCTAGGCGTGGATTGAGAGGACTGTTTACATCGTTGGGAACGTTCGAGCCTTTTTCGCAAATATTCAAGACTCCATTTTCCTCAAAATGATCGAACGACGGATTCTTGCATCAGACTTTATTTGGTGAGTTCTGACACCATGGGGAAAGCTATAATTCTTCCGTTTGACATCTCCCGGTGCTGCAATTGGCCATTTCCCATCCCTGATTGTTATGAGGCCGAAAACCATCATACCTACATGAAGTGACCTTATTTCTCTTCATTCCGCTCTCAATTAACCTCATGTTTTTTCCAGTTATTTATCAGGCACATCCAGTTTTGAGCATGAATCAGGGCATCTGATGAAAGCTTCCTGAAGGCATCGGGTAGCAGGGTTGCGAACACCGAAGCTCAGAACCCATCTCGAAAGGATCACATAGCACACGGGCTTCGTGACAACTGAAAAGAAGTGCTGTTACATCGGAGGCCGCAGAGTTGATTACATCCCAACAGAGGTAATACTGCGGGGAGATCTTCAAGCTAGAACCGAGGAAAAGCAGAGCCAGTGGACTCTTCGGTTCTCTAACACTGCCTGTCACATAAGTGAGGTCTGGTGTCACACTGGCGGGCTCTCGCAGTGTAACAGTGATTCAAAACACAAAAATCTCCGAAAAAACCAAGCGAAAATCAGAAATGGCGGGTGGAAAAGAGTGGCACGAGGGTGCTATTGTTCGTTCAACTCCAACATCTTTCTCTCTCCTTGTCCTCGGATGATTCGAAGTATATATGCATTGGAGAAGCCAGCATAATAACCCAATCACGTGACACAGATGGAAGAAAAAGACTCAGATCGAGTTGATTTCTATTACACCTCCGATTTCTTTTTGCCTCTTGAATGCGTTTCCTTTTAGGGGTCTGGGGCTACCCCGTGGATCTAGAGTCATGTTTATGGCCCCAAGGGCAGCAAGTTTTCGCTGTCATGTACTCCTATGTGGGGGGGGGGGGGGACACTACCCTGGCTATGGCACTCTGGAGCACTGGAAGCTGCTCTTACTTTCTGAGGCGAATATACACGTGTGGCCGTGAAAGTCATACATGTGTTCTTTGCTTTCCTTTTATTTTGGGGAGAGTGAACAGGATCAAGGGAGGCTGGTTGGCAAGCTATTCGTTGGAATCTTCTGGTCTCTTCTTTCCAACTTGTAGTGGGACAAAGAGAGGCTGCTCTAATAAAAACCCATCTCCACACTCTCAGCATTTTCGTACCCATTGCAGTTATTTGTTCATATGATACTCATTAATATGTAACTTGCTTGAAATCGATAGACCCTCTCTATATTCTTTTATTGCCTCGATATGCCTAGTAGCCAGACAAAACTTTCTCCACGCCGGCCACCAAGATATCTGCGTGTTTCTCTTGAAACACTAAAGTTGGCCTCAATCTCACCGAGTCTTCTGCGCATCCTCCGATGTTGACACCAACAGTCTTCATATCACTCAAAAACTTGTTTCTCAATTCTGGCTTTTTGAATGACCATGCAATAAATGTAGCGCGGTCTTTGCCTCTCAAATCAGCGATAAACTCTGGGTACTTCTCCGCCAACTTCTCCAACTTCCCGTATAAGTAGCTACCAACACGAGAAGCCTGTTTGACCAAATCGTTCTTGACAACTTCTTGTCCGATAGCGCCGGCCAAGATCATTCTAGCTGGGTCACCACACCAGGTGTTGAATTGGCGGTACGCTTGGTTAGGAATCAAATCTGCGCTATGGTAGTAGTAACCAGCCGACTGGAACTTCTTGGAGAACGTCACAAGGTCAGGCTTAGGAGTCAAGTTGAAATGCTCGTGTGCCCACATCTTACCCGTGGCTCCCACACCAGTTTGCACTTCATCCATGATCAAGAGCGAGCCGTATTTCAAGGTGATATCTCTCAAGCCTTGGAAGAACTCTTTGGAGGCGTGGTTGTCTCCACCTTCAGATTGAATGGGCTCGACCAAAACAGCAGCGATGGGCACGTTCCAAGACTTCAACAAGGTCTCGACAATGGTCAAACACCGTTCGTCTTCCTTCTTGTTGGCGACGGTGTTTGCATCCAATGGGTATTTGTACGATGGGAACTCAGCCTTAGGCCAGTTGAAAGAGGGCATGTCCAATTTGTGGATGGGTTTCGAGCACGTGGTCGACGCGGAGGCAAATAGTCTGCCGTGGAAAGCACGCTGGAAAGATAAGATTGCAAGGTCTGGGGAGCCAGGAGCCAGGTTTTTCATCACGGATTCATTTTCGTGTTTTGAGAACGCGGTGTCAAAGCCTCTTCTCTTCGACTGGTACCACATGAAAGCGGCTTTGAATGCCAACTCGTTGGCATCTGCTCCAGAAAGGCCAGACCAGACTTTATCTTGGCCCTCGGGGGCGACTTTTAACAATTCTTGAATGATCTCCTCGGTATCCTTACCTGGGAAATTCCCCAATGCTGGGCGGTTCACAATGGCATTGATCATCTTGTCCGACTTGGCACTTTCAATAAGAGCAGGGTTGTTGTAACCCAAAGGAATGGAGGCGATCTGCGCGTATACGTCTAAGTAGGCGTTACCGTCGACGTCAACGATGTAGTTGCCGAGTGATTTTTGGTAGTCGGCAACGAAATAAACGGGTCTCCCGTCGGCCACCTTTCCGAGGGATTCCACTGCTGCTTTGGATTTTGGGCCAGGAGAAGACGTGGCCACCTTTGGGGCGGTGGGCTCGTCAGGGAAGTATTTCTCACAAACAGACATTACTTTGGTGAACAATAAATAGCGGAAGAAACTGGGATAGTTTTCGAAGATGCAAGGATTCCCGTGCTTTATATGGGGCTCTGGCCCCTGGTGCCTTTGTCCACCGTTGCGCTAAACGGGTCTTTCCTAATTGGGTAGGCCTTAGCGGTAGCATCACCGGCATTGTTATCGTCGGTCTCATCTCATCTCTGGCGCTGGTGCAGGGGGCAAAACCCGTGGCAGGGGCTTTCTTAGCGGGAACTGCGCGGCTAGACTAAACAGGTAGTTGCCGTGGGCCGAGCCGTTCACAGAAAAAAGTGGAGTAGAGGCCATCACGTGATGCTTCTTCAAATTCAGAGGTGACTGGTTTAGGAGGGGTAAAGAGAGTTCATTTTATTTCCTTCTTGGTCTGTTTCTCTACTTGTTTTCTTTGAATTTCACATCGGTCATACACCAAGCCTAGGTAAAACAGCTTTGAAATACAATGTCCCGTAATTTGCGAGCGGCTGAGATGATTGTTGCCTGAAACGAGAACGAGCACTTGTGGAGCGAGACCACGACAGATAGAAACATGAAAGGGCTCCATATTTATTCCGATTTCTCTTTGTATTACTCTTTCTTCTTTGTCCGGATTTCTGGGGTCTCCAATCTCTTCTTCTCTTTGGCTTTCCAGTTTCTGAATGGATCCGGACAATGCGAAAAAACTTACCCGCTGTCGGTCCCCAGGGTTTTGCGCAGTCCTCCGTTTATTGTCTAAGTTCTTGAATGACAACTGCCCAATGACTCGCTGTCTTTACTTTGAGACGGTGCTCGGAGCAGATTCGACAAAGAATGGAGCGTTTGCTGAGCGGGGACATTCATCAAAATGAAATAACAGCATGCGGAACTGGAGCCCCGGGAGAGAGC
Source organism: Metschnikowia anglica (assembly GCA_030573055.1). Lineage (NCBI taxonomy): Eukaryota > Fungi > Ascomycota > Pichiomycetes > Serinales > Metschnikowiaceae > Metschnikowia > Metschnikowia anglica. The sequence goes on from JAJMCP010000035.1 coordinate 46,922, forward strand.
CATTTCTCCGGGCTCCGTGCCTCAAGCGGAGGGAGTCGGGCAAACGGTTTCTATGGTAGATCCTAAGATCTCCAAAAACATCGTGCTGTTATCAGCGGGAACACGAGGAAAAACACATAACGAAGGTTTGGCTTACTTCGTTCCTTTTTTGTCACCAGCCCATCCACTGAGTTTTGGTCGCCAAGGTGATTTCTGTTTCCAATTGTTCCGGTTTTCATTTCGTACTTTTGGGCAAAACTAATTTCAGTGAACCCACAAATTTCCGTATATTTTCTTGGTTTGGCAAGAACGATGATCTGCATAGTCAGGCACATGCTAGGGAAAGATTCAAGCAGAAATAAGCAATTGAAAGCATCCAATCAGGAGGCAGCCCATTCCCCCAGCACTTGAACTTTGAAGGGCTACCTGTGGCTTTTTATAAAAAGGCGTCACAAAGCTAAAGATTGTATAAGACAATCTTTTGTTTGTGTTTTTTCCAACTTTATAATTGATTATCCAGGATGAGGATAAATATGGCCTTGGCTGCGACTGCAATCTTCTCTGCGATGGTGGCATCTGCCTCAACCCATCGTGGAAATCACGACAAACTGACTCCCCATATTATTCAAAAACTTTTGTTGCAAGAAAGTGTTGGCTCAAATGCTGCTGTCAATGGCAACTTCCAAGAAAAGAGGGAGCTGTATGTTTATAAACGTGCAGACGTAAATGGCGAGCATGTTGAAACCGAAAATGAAGTAGCGGGAGATCTTTTGGACAATTTCGTTCGCAGATTGAAATCTTTCGCGAACGAAACAGGATTCCACTGTCATGCTTTTGAATTGCAATTTGCGGATTTAACAGGACTGTTTTCAGAAATCGAATCTATGGTTCAGAGTATCTCTCCCATACCAACAGGACTTTCAGATCAGCTCGATGCTACTAAGAGAATGTTCGATATCATGTCTGTCGTCAAAATACAAATAACGCATCCTGAGTTTATCCGTTCTCCATTCTATTATTTACTCCACGACGTTGCCCAGCTAAGAATCAAAACTTTGATGTTGTTCAATTCACAAGGGTTACCCGAAATTCTGACGCAACGACACACGAGGAAAGTCTTCCGATACATCGAGCATTTGGGGATCTTGGAAGAGGAGTATGAAGCTTCTTCTGACATGAACTTGGGTATGCGAATGATCATTTGGAGTCATATAATTCCAATAGACAGAGACCTAAAAGCCTTGGAAAGCTTTATTACGAGGAATCTGGAATGAAAAATCCTCGCTGAAAAGTGCCCGAAGCGACGTCTCTGGCTTTGACATTCAAGTCGACTGTTTTACGTATGAATACTCACATGCGACCAATGTTTTTTCCGACTTTTTTAACCAGCATTTCTGGCCCATCTATAGTGTTTGTGGAAAGGCGGAAGTGCTTGAAATCAATAACTTTTAGCCCTGAAAAATGGCTGCCTTTGTCACACCACGTGGCTGTCCAAAATGCAGAACTCCCCTTCCAGTACTTTGAGTTACGTTCCATTGGGGCAGGCATTAACGGGTTGCGAATTTCTTATCGCTTTGCTGCTTTTGAGATGCCCGAGTTCACGAAATTTACTAAACCATGGATGATGTCTGAGTTTCAAGAGCCCATCGTGACCATACCTTATAACGCCGACAATGTTGAGTTTTCACGTGAAACCTGAGGATTTCCATGCACTTCATTGTCTGCAACAATAACTAGCATAACGCTCGTCAGCACTGAAACGAGATCTACATGAGGGGGTCTAAACAATGGCTTGCTCACGCTTTGGAGCATAGCTATGCAATTGTTCCTAGTCACCGTAACTGTCACAATCTGACGGTCATTTGTACGCAAGTGCTTTGAGAGTTGCTCCCTCACACAATATTTTGCTTTGACCGTCAGCCATTCTTGATCATTCCACGGATTGGTGGTCAGGACACTCAATCGTTGCCATTGTTCCGTTCACACGCCACTATTGTCTGTCGACACTGCTCATGGCCCAGGCAGAGTATTGTGTACATTGATTTGGCATGGCCCTGCAAACTGACAAGAAATTTTCTCCGCTCACAACTGGAGCATCTGTTGGGGAAACATTCGAGGAAATGTCGTTTTTCCTTTCATCAGTTTAGCCTGAGAAGCATCGGCCGTGACCAACTATATTAAAAGCCCCCCGGGCCCCACAGAACCTCAATTGAAATCCACCTTTCTTTGCAGAACCTATTGAGTCTCCAAGATGATGATAAAGCCAGCTTTGTTGGCAACAGCAATTTTTTCTTTGATGATATCAGCAGCCCCTTTCACCGGTGAAGATCATCAGGAATTGGTGCCCGGACTTCATCCAAAAAAGCTGATTGATCGCAGCGGACACGTTGGCAAACGTGAAGATGACGATGCCCGGACCGAAGCCCGGAAAATGGAGATGTATTTAGATCGGTTCGTTCGGGAGTTGAGAGGTTTTGTGAGCAGCACGAAGTTTCAGTATTCTAACTTTGACTCTCGATCTGATGATCTCAGGAACCAACTCGCCACTCTCGATCATGCTATCGAGACAAAATTATACCACGACTACAATATCGAAAAACAGGCCAGGTTTGCCAGACGTGTTCTACAAGATATGATAGATGCTGCTGAGAAGTTAAGACACTACGCGCAAAGCAGTCTTTCAAGCCATAATTCAATTTACAGAATGATCGAGCTTTACCTTAATGCTTTGATCCTACACGATTCACATGGATTTCTTGACCTGCGGATCGATGGAATTGAGGTTCAGACTTTATACCTCTACTGCGCTTTCTTCCCCTTGACAGATAGATTCAAACCATCGCCAGACACCCCTTCTGGATTGCGTGTTTTTTTTGAAAGGCAGTCTGTGAAAGCGAAAACCTTGATTGATTCCTTGAGGAGCCAAATCCTGTCCAACCCAGAGGGGAGGGAATTCTGTCCTCAGGCTTATGCGCAAAATTAGTTTAGTCTCAACTTTTGGAAAATACAGAAGATCTTCAAGAAAATGTTCTCGTAGGGAGCTCGGCAGGCCCAACTTACAATTGCGCTTTAACGAGGAGACAGAAGGAACATTTTTCGAGGAGTGAAAGTAGACCTTTGCTCCATGAAACACGCGCCAGCAGCACCTGAGTAGGAGGGGTGTTCTGAAACAGCGGAGGAAAGGTTGAAACAATACAACAAAACCTAAGGGCAGATTGGAAAGAAAATCAAAATATACAAGAAATTCCGTATACGTTTTTTTCTTTATTCAATTTCCCCTTTTCGAGGGTTTCCGCTCGTCTACGTGGCTTGCCCCACATACTGGCCCCCCCACGATCACGAGTTTCTCCGTGCTCATACCATTGCCACCTAGCTGGGCACATGATTTGACACTGTTTTGGAAGTTCCTACAGAAGCACATCCACAAGCTTGAGCAGGCTCTAACCGAAATTTCTTGAGCTGCGAGACAGACGTCTGCCATCTATGCAGAGTACCCCACCCAAGACAACTCCGACGCTGTGTCGATAGATCTGCTGCCTGGAATCATGTGCTAGACTGCTGTGCAATTTCTCATATCAGTGGTATCACTTGAAGAAGTGGCTCATGGGTGCTGATGCTATGCTGCTGACGTTGGAACAAATTGTACATGTCGGAGTCAGAACGATGCCTCGAAGTTTCCAACGGGATACCGCAGAATCCTTTTTTATTGGTTGAAACAGTTTGAATGAGTTACCTTACTAAAATCGTACCTGTGGGCGGTTCGAAAGGATAACAGGCGGCTGGACAGTTTCAAATTTCTTCTTCTGGATGACTTTGGGCCTTTGAATCATTTGCAGATGCACATGTATGTTCCACCATCGTGATTTCTTTTCTCTGACCGTTGACTAGAATTCTAAACTTAGCGGCTAACGGCCAATTGCTGTGAATTCGCTTCTCTTGGTAGAGATGTCTTGAAAACTCGAATTCCCAATAGCAACAACACATTGCAAATAGCATAGCCCACCGGAGAAAATGGAATTGAAGTTTTCAAACTTCCCCACACTAGAATCTGGGGAAAGCAGATTCCTGGCGTACTATAAAAAGGATCACTAATCTTCACAAAGTGACTTTTTCCTTTTTTCTTTTCAGCATTCAAACCAGATACATATTCAAAATGAGAGTCAGATTGGCTTTGATTGCCACAGCGTTGTTTTTCTCGATGGTAGCAGCGGCCCCATGGAATAATGCAGACCATGGAACAGTGAGCTTGCAGCTTTTTCCAGTGAAGCTGCTTGACGGATTTGGCAGAGTTGTCGTCCCTGATCAAGAATTTCTGAGTACGACCATGAACACATATGTGGATCGTACCCCAAGGGAAATGGCGGAAATGCATTTAGATGGGTATTTCAAAGACTTGAAAACTTTTGTCAATGAAACAAGTTTTGATTTTCGTGGCTTTAGAAGACATATAGACAATTTCAGAGGCTTAATTTCAGACATCGACTTTTACATTGAGTCAAGATTGGATAGACAGCCCAGATTGGAAGAGCGCGCCATATTTGCCAGAAATTTGTATCAATTCATGGTGGACTCTGCTGAAAAGATGAAACGCTATATCGCAAGCGATTTTCCGGGCCACGAAATCATCTTTAAAATGATTGAGCTCAATGTTAGGATTGCAGCTATGCACAAGGCGCCAGATGTACTTGACCGTAAAATCGAGGGGTACCGGGACAAAGTCTCACTATTGGACTGTACTTTCCTTGTTTTGGAGGGCGAATTCAAGATCCGCCAAGATGTGCCTCCTGGCATGCGAGCATTTTTTGGGTCTTTATCTTCTGCAGTGAGGTCCAACATCAACACTTTGAGGAGACAGGCTGGGGTTTTCCCGTGGAGCCGCCATACGTGTCCCTCCGCTTAAGTAGCTGTTGGATTTGCTTTGAATTCACGACTAGCTTTCTCTTGAGCTTGTCCAAAGTTGTAAGCAACCTGTCTTTGATCTCCGCGAAAAGGTCAAACTATATACCATGAATGGAATTTGAGCTTGACATCAACCTGTAGCTTTTTGAGATACCTGAGTCTAGTCTGTGCTTTTTCGAATCGCCTTAGGCAAGTTTGTTCGACCAGACGCAGCAGTATGATGGAGCAAGAGTTCTTAGAATGATGAGAAGACTGATATCGTCTCTGTGACGAGTTCTGATTTTGTTTCGTGGATTGTTCACGCGATCCTCCATTGACGGGCACTTTGTACATGAGCTCGGGCCCGCAAGGGAACAGCTCTGCAGGATAAACTCGGGCTCAGATGGAAGCACCGCCAATCAAAAGACCAGCCACGAGGAAATCGTACTGCCCGCTGAGACAACCAAAGTTCGTGATTATGCGCCTTCAGCACCTTGTGTTCTGGATGCAATATGTAAGCATGTTGTGCAGATCACGAGGAGGCAAAAACTGGGGCTGAAAGAGTGACAGGGCTTGAATGAGTTAAAGCTCACTCAAGTGCAGCTTAAAGCCAGGAGGCCCTGGGTTGTCCCCACAGGTCGCCACCAGCACTGGAGAAACACCTGTCGAAACTGTCGCCCCCAAGGGGAGATGACAACTGCTATGGAAGGCGCCCTGGACATTCTGTTTCTCGACACAGAAAGCAGCTTTTGAAGAGATGAAATAGACCATGGCAGGCGGAGAAGCTGTCCACTTACAGACTCATCAATGGAGAGGACAAGTGTCTGAAGAGTGGGAATGCATCGGTAGTTTGGCCCAGCCACGCTGCAGACACGATTCTGGAGTGAGGGCTTTCGCCGGGGACGAGGAAGTCGTCCTAACACGATTGCAGACTAGAACACAACACGAGGCTGCTGTCCCAGCCCACACACCATGGAGCACGGGACGTTTTCATCGAGAGCGCCTGGCCCAGCGAGCGTCTGAGCCCAGTGAGCGAGAGCCGCTGTGCGGAGGGGAAGCAGTCGAGGAAAAAGCAGAAGGGCCTGGATGAACAAGAGACCATCGCACCTTGGCGCCGTACGTGATGGGCTCAGGTGCCCCTGGTGCTTTGTGGGAGAGGTTCCGTGCGGAGAGCAGAGCGCAGGTCACGTGACACGCTCGCTTGCGGCAGAGGCACGGGAGGGCCCCCGTTCGGCTGAGATAACGCAGCACGGGAGGAGGAGCGCTGACACACATCGCCCACAAAACGCCACACACATCCACACGTCTCGTGCACGGCCCGAAGCACCGGCTCCCCCTCCGTCTGGCCGCCCCTTCCTCTTTCTTTCCTGCCACGGCGCGGGCGAGACGCGGATCTGACGTCTCGGAGGCGCCTCCAGCCGCACGCAGTCTCTGCGCGGACCGTGCCGCGCCCTCACATGTCCCCCCGAGAGCTCATCGGCCTGCGTTCGGAACAAACAGTGCAAAACACGTACTGAGGCGAAGACCGGTCCACAGCAACTTGCCCCAAGAAACTGCACAACGCAAACAGACACGCAGAAACGCCGAGTGTGCCGCAGTAAGCCCACAAGCACCAAGAACACCGGAGTCGCCAGAAACAGCAAGACGGTCTGCGATGCAGTCTCAACCGTCAGAAAACCACGAGTCCCCGGGCATGGAGGGCGAAAACGACCCCCACAAAAACGATCTTATCACCACCGACGACGGTCTAGACCAGGCCATTCAACGTGCCATTGCACAGCACGACTTGGAGCAGCAGCAGCTCGAGCAGCACGCCAGGACGTTGTCGCCGGAGCCGGTGGGTGTCGCGGACCACCCACTACATTCCCAGGAGACAAGCGCCGCAGGAGACTTTCAGCCTGGACAAACACAGGGTGGCGGTGGAAACGGGAGTCGTGACGGGAACGGGCACGGCCAGGACCTGGCGTTGAATCCGCGCTCCCTGGGCGCAGAACCGGGCGGCAATCACCACCACGATCACCACCATGAACATTCCATGGGCGTGCAGCATGTAGGCCAGTCTCCGTTGTTGGATGCCGCCCAGGAGAAACAGCACCTTCAGATGATTGCGGACGAACTCAAACGAGCAGCAATAGACGAGGCGCTGAAGCCCGAAATCAAGACCGAAATAGACACTTACGGAGCTGGGCTCGCGCACGAGATCGACGAGGACACTTCTTCGCAGGAGTTGCTGGGACTCCCAGAGACCGAACACGTTTCGCCGGGGGCCGAGCCGCTGAGCCAGGCGCAAGAAACCGGAGACGCTGGAGACATTCTGCGGGACTCAGCGGGAAGTCTTGACTCTCCGACTGTCTCTCTGAACGATCCTCAAACGTCGGCTCGCCAAGAATCTCATGCCGGAAAGCAAGAGAGCCGCCAGAACCACGACGCAAGTCTTCCCGGGCCCTCAGCCGAAGACGAGCTGAAGCTGGCAGAGAGAAACCCGGCTCACATTCCTGCGAATTCCGAGCTTTTGGCGACTAATAATGCCGTTGCCGCATACAACGCCTTGTCAAGCCAAGTGCCCCCCACGGCTCTGCTTGCCAATGCTCACCTTGCAGCTCTCCCGCTCCCCATCATTCCGACAAGTTACATGCCACCACGCATCCAGTTGCTCATCAGCACGTTGGCCGTGCTCGACAATTTGGCCACGCAATTGCTCCGGATCTTTGCCGTGGGGCCCTACCAGAAAATCATCGACTTGGCGTCGAGTCCAGACACTGCGCCCGGTGCCGCCTTCAGAGACTTGACGTCGCTTTTCGAGTTCACAAAGCGTCTTTACTCTGAAGAGGACCCATTCTTGACCGTGGAGCATATCGCGCCAGGCATATGGAAAGAAGGCGAGAAGACCCCAGACATGTTCCGCAGCCGTGAACAGACGATTGAGTCGACTCTTCGGAAGGTGAACTTGGCCACTTTCCTTGCGGCAACACTCGGCACGATCGAGGTCGGGTTCTTCCATTTGAATGAGTCGTTCCTAACGGTGTTCTGCCCTGCGAACGTGTTGGACCCTGCAAACTCCATGTCCAACATGAGCGCCAACAACATGAACCTACAGAGCGGCTCCGCGTCCAACATCGGCGAGAAAGTGGGCAAGATTCTCAAGCCGCAAGCCAGCTTGTACCTCGACTTGAAGACGCAGGCTTACATCTCTGCTATCGAGGCGGGAGAAAGATCGAGCCAGGAGATCTTGGAGGACATTCTTCCCAGCAATTTGGAAGGGATTCTCCAAGAACGCCGCTGCACGAAAGTCTTGAGTCCTACGGAAATGGATTTCATCAACAGATGCAACTCGAGAAAGGAAACCTTGTTGAACTACCCGCCGGGCCAGAGTCTCAACGAGGAATACGAGTGGTTTGAGTTCTTGAAGGACTTGTTTGAATTTGTATCGAAGAACATGGGTTTCTTGCTATGGGGCAAGAAGGGAAAGCCTACGCCAGTCAGATCCAGCAGAGCTTCTGCCGCGGCATCCTCAACTCCGCACAGTGACGAGGTACTTCAGCAAGCCTCGGAGCGCCGTCCCACTGAAGAAAACACCCAGGCGGCCAGACCGCCAAGCAAAGGACTAGATGACATTACAGCAGCACTTCTTCCGAGCGAAATCCAAGAGCAGCAGATCCATCTACGTATCAATCCAGCGATCAGCTCCAAAGGCCCCAACAGGCGGCCATGGACCAGACAAGAGGAGAAGGCGCTACGTCACGCTATGGAGCTCAAGGGCACACAGTGGTCGGTGATCCTAGAGCTATTTGGCCAAGGAGGCCGGATCAACGAGTCTTTAAAAAACAGAACCCAGGTTCAGCTCAAGGACAAAGCCCGAAACTGGAAGATGTTTTTTTTGAAGTCTGGGCTCGCTGTGCCGCTCTACTTGCAGAAGGTCACCGGTGACTTGGAGAGGGACGACAAGCTGCGGGCCAAGCTGGCTCGCAACAAGAAGACCGCGGCTGCGCCCGTGCCCGCGGTGCTGAAAAGAGACGGGCCAGGGGCTGAGAGTGCCGCGGAAAACACCGAGGATCTGAGAAAAAAGAGACGCGTGGAGTGAGAGGCCGGTTTTGGGGGGCCGGTTTTGGGGGGGCCGGGTTTTGAGGGCCGGGGTTTAAGATGGGGAAACGAGGAGCAAAGCCCTGGGCTTCTCGGGCGCAAATGGCTGCACGAAGAGTGAGGAAAATAGCCGGCGGGTCTGCGAATCGTTTCCCTGCCACTTTGCTTGGGGAAGCCACAAAAGCACTCGTTTGTTTGCGAGACAAACAGCCCCTTCTTTGTGACTTCCTCCAGTCTCCCTGCTGCCACGAAGTGATGCCGGCAGATTCCGGCCGTGCGGCTCATGGCCCAAGGTCCGCACTCTCGCTGAACCACTGCATGCGGCAGAGCCAGCCGCGTCTAGCCTGCACACAATTCGTGGCGCATAGGCCATTGCCGCATTGAGCGCTCCCAGTTGCATCTACCTGACACATTTCAGATTCGGGCCGTTTTGAGATTTCCCATAAACTGGCGCCGTGGTTCTCACTCCGAAAAACCCTGCTACTTTAGAGCGAAACACCCGAGAGTTGTTTTTTCCGGAAAGGGCAAAACCGTCTCAATTTCGTCCCACGAGTTTTAAGTCCACCCTGAAACCGACCCAAAACAAGTCTCATCAATTATGCTGAGCCTTGCTGAGCCCACGGCGTCAAAGCTAATTGCCGCCAAACAAACGTGTCAGGTGCTATACTCGGAATTGCAAAAGTCCAATGTGTCCATCCAAGACACGACGTTGCAGAAGGCCAGTGCCAACTTGACGCAGATTCCTCCCAAGCGGTATCTCCGGCAATACAACACCCTCAAAGGCCACCAGGACAAAATCGCTCAGATCAAATGGAGCGCCGACTCGGTGAAACTCGTGTCTGCATGCCAAGATGGCTTCATGATAATATGGGACGCCGTGTCGGGGCTCAAGCTACAAGCGATCCCTTTGGATAGCCCCTGGGTGCTTCTGTGTGCGTTTGCTCCCTCCGGGAGATTTGTGGCCCTGGGCGGGCTCGATAATAGGTGTACCATTTACAAAGTTGAAGATGCACATGAGCACCATTTGCGCAACCGCTCCGACGTGATGGAACTCAGAGACAAAGGACGCAAGATCCCCCGGACACATGCCGCGTACGTGTCGGCCTGTGAGTTTATCGCCGACGACCAGATCGTCACTGCTTCAGGCGACATGACCATCGCGCTATGGGATATGGAGAAGCACATCAAAGTGAGAGATTTCTTGGACCACTGCGGCGACGTGCTACTGTTGCTGGTGTCTCCCAAAGAACGATTGCTGCCCCAGACATTCCTCTCTGCCGGGGCCGATGGCGCTGTCAAGCTTTGGGATTTGAGAGCCAAGGCTCCACAAACGTCATGCCAAATGTCCCGAGTCGACATCAACTGCGTGTCTCTGCTTCCGAATGGGTACTCGTTCATTTCGGGCGACGACGAAGGCATCTGCAAAATCTATGACTTCCGATCACTTTGTGAATTGGAACAGTATAATTTAAGAGAGCAATTCGAACCCCCAAGACTGCTGAGAGAGGGCCAAGGTTCGCCCACAAGCACAAAAAGCATGTGGTCGCAATTCGACGCTCCGGGAGTCATTTCTTTGGATTTGAGCAAATCAGGTCGCATCCTATATGCTTGCTACGCCGACTACGGGTGTCTAGCATGGGACATATTGCGGAAGGAGATAGTTGAGCTGATTGGCGTGGGAAACGGAAGCCACAAGAGTCGAATTTCGCAGGTTACCATCAGTCCTGATGGCCAGGGTCTAGCCACAGCATCCTGGGACTCCACGATTAAAATATGGTCTACATGATGCTTTAGACACAGAAGCATTTCTCGTGATCAAACTGGACATTTCTCGTGGCAGCTTCGGGGTTTCTAGACACCAGTACCACCCCAGAGCCATTTCTTTTCGATCTATTAAACAGATCTGTATCTGGTAGGCCCGGAAGGGAGAGGAAGTGAAATTATACCGAGGTTCCCCAAAAGGGCGCCAAAGACCTGAATAGGAACCGAGGTTCCGCTTTTCGGACCACAGTAGTAAATGACGATGATCAAGATACCGACTGTCCGTAAGACACCAATCCCAAGGCACATTCCGTAGTTCTGGCAATGGCAGGTAGCACTTCGCAAGTGTAAACGCATAAGCAAGCTGAATACATGTGCGTGACAATACAGGTCATGGGTGCAAATGCCACGTCTTGTAGTTGAGTCCGGACCGTCGTGTCCCCGAACAATTTCGCCATACCAAACGCTCCCATGGCCATTGTACCCCTTTCAAATTTTCTCACAGTGACGAAACTGGCTGCGAACAACGGAACGAGGATCGTGACAAAATTGCTAATGGCGGCGTTTCTATGAGTGATGATCGTTCGCGCAGATGTGTCTTCTCCACGTAGAGCGATGTAGATTATAGGAAATTAAAGAAAGTGCTAAGCAAATTCGATCAAGAACCATGATAAAACACTTCTTGAAGATGAGTGGGCAACCTCAGGGGTCCGGTGCAAGACTTTGGCGTGGGCTTTGATGACAGCCGTGCTGACCGTTATCGAAATACATCCTTCAGACCTGGGAATGCTAGGGCCTCCAATGTCGCCGCAAGGCAAGAGATCGCTCAACGAACAGAATACTTTCAGATATATTTTGCTTCAAGGGAATGGAAAACGGCGTCCTCACCTCCAGTATTTGTCACTGAGTACTTGCGACTTTCATCCGTGGCATGTCTCAAGAGACGCAGCAAGGCCAAGACATGAAGATCCCTGTGTTCATGTACCAGCAATAATGCAGGCCCCGATTTGGCGATGAGGGCCGCGGCTCACCGGCAGCACATGAATAGGACAGCACGAAAGCCCAGGCGATCAACGCGGCCACGGTTTGAGCCACGTGAATTTTGACGGAGAAAACTACGAGAGGAGCGAGACTCCAGCAGCAATGTTCCCGCCTGCAGAATATGCATTCAATGCCACCTAGAGACAGTGTGTGGTGTGGCAGCTGATGCCTCCGGTGATGATACCGGGGATTGCAGCCAGAGGCAACGAGAAACCACACGCGGGTTTCCCTCTGGTGATCGCGTTGCCAATACTGTAGAATACAGACCCCCAGAGCAAATCGACTTGGAAGCTTCCATTAAAGCCGGGAACTCAACGTCAAATTGCCGGTCCGCAACGGCTTTCACTGGACTCAGCATAGATTCCAGCTGCGAATCCACAGAGTACCCGAAACCCGCAAGGCGAAACAATCTCGCATGCCACCGTGTAGGGCTCAATCTCTTCAGGCCGGTTTGCACCACGAGCGCCTTCTGCTTAGCGCATCGTCGCCGCCAACGGCCAAGTTTTTCTTGGACACGCTTGCTGGAGAACATTGTCGTGTTCTGGCAAGGCACACGTCACCGTACCTGGCGGACCCGTCTCTCAGAGTACTTTTTCCTCTTTTCCTTTCCGGAGTGGCGAGTCCAAAACCCGCCGAAAGGAGCATCTTCTAGGAAGTCCGGAGAAGCCTCCCTCAGTTTCCATACATATTTCTCCTTTCAATTCATCAAGCACGGTCTGCTTCCTGTCTCGCAGGGATGCCTGGCCCGGTTATCCGTTTTCGCATAGTGAAGCGTGACTTCCACAGCCTCCGAAAAAGTTTTGGCCAGCGTTCGCCCATTCCTTTCGATCCGTGTATCCGCACCTTGCAGCCAATTTTGTGCAGAAAAGTACCGACTTCGTTGCAACAAGTAGAAAGCAGGGCGTGGGAGAGCTAAGCCAGATCTTGCCACCGGCACAGAGGGACGCGTGAGGGGCCAAGTGAAGCGGCGCCTTCCAGTTTGGGAAAGGACGACTGGCGTGGTTCTGGCCCGAAGGATCATCATCTAAGACCAGGTTTCTCCGGGCTCAGACGATAATTCTGCAGCGCAAAAGAAACCCTGGCGGCCGTCTTGCTGTGGAAACCCGCTGGACTTACGGTGAGAGTGACAGGCCCATTCTAGTTACGTGATACGGAATCTCGTTGAAGATATCGAGATCTCCCGATCCAGGTTTCTCCCCTATCTTGGCGATTGAATCTCGCTCGGGCTGGAGTGGAGAGCTTCGCGTTTGTGTCCTTCAGGTCTTGGCGGTGGTCAGAAGCGAGATTCTTCGGGGTTCGTTTACTCCCCTCTCAAAGAGCCAAACTGTGTTGCAGGAAGACGCTGCAAAACGACCAAAAGCCCAAAAGACGCCTGGCTAGTGTGCTGACGAGGGAAAGCGCCCAGCCTTCCCAATCTTGAGAGCTCTCTCCTCGCGCTAGCCGCTGTGTGGGCCACGTCAGCCTGTCTGTGTTTCGGTGCTTTCCAACCCCCTTTCAATTCTCAAGTCAGGAGGGGGTGGAGGGCCTTGCCGCCTTTCACAAGGAGTCAGTTTTCCCTGTAGAAACCCAATTTTTGACCTTTGGCGCTCCAAGCCGACGTTCAAATTGGCGCCGTTGCGTAAGCCGCTTCACTGATGGCGGTAAGTATCTTCAAATAATCACGATACAAATCTGCGTATATGACATCTCACCACTCCCCTGCCGGCGCAAAACTGACGGTCGGGCGGGAAAAAGATTGCAGCACCACAATTTCGCATATGGTCTCCCACTACACTACTCAGTGTGGCCCTAAGTGGCTTGACTAACGTTGATCGGACGGGAAACAGTATTTTCCACTTGGTATGGCCGCAACCGAGAGAACCTCGCTGGAACAAAATATACCACAATACAGAGACATCAGCACAAAGTCTCATCCAAACGTCGAGAGAAAGAAGCAGAAGAACAGCAGTTCTCTATTTCAAGTATTTCTAGACCAGAAAAAGCGTTCAGGCCCTGAACACTCATTCATCCTGTAGAGTAGATCCTCTTTCAAGTGGAAAAAGGGTTCATCTCACTTCACCCGGTTCTTTCCAGTGTGAAAACACTGCAGCTTTTCGGTTAAATTGAAGCCGAATACATCCGGGCCCATCCTCGAAGCCTCACAAGAGCGAGTCTTCGACCGCGGCGGATCCCGATCTACACAGATGACAAGCTAAAGAGAAGCACATTGAATTCCTTTTATTCGTTCTTTTTTACATTTTTAGACTATGTTGGGAAACGGCGTTTCCCTCGTATTGAGGCAAAGCCCCTCGGCATGCCATGTATGGCAGTGCATCAATTGCCAGTCGTGTGTCTTTGCACGTACTCCCACAAGCTCTTCAACAACAGTTCTGGTAAAGTGTACAAATCCATAGTGAACTCGCCGTTTTCAAAATCATTCTTGATGTTCATGTCGCTTGTTCTGTTATCGGTGACCATCTGCACGATGGTGATCAAGTCGTCCTCGCTCAACATGGTCAAACCTTTGGCAAGCTTCTCCAAGTCAACAGATCCTTTGGTAGCACTAGCAGCGCTTTTCAATTTTTTCAGCTTGGAGGTCACCTCAGTGTCGTTCTTCCTTTTCCCGTCGTTGTCGGTGGGGACAGGCCCCGACTCGGCCAAAAGCTTGGTCAATTGAGCATTTTTCAATGGCACCAGAATCGTATGGTCCACGGTATACGTCTCCTGCAAGAAGTTCAAATCGTGGCTCAACTTGCGCTCTCCCTGTTTCCCTGGCAAGCCTACGAGATGCACGGCGATCGGGATATCAAACTCACCCCACCCTTGTTCCTCGACTTTAAACGGAGCCTGCTTCAACGTCCTGATAGGGTTGGCAAACGTCGGGTGTAACGTGTAAGTGACTTTATCTAGAATACTTGCCGGCACGACGGCGCCTTGGTCATTGAGCATGGTGATTTCAATGGACCACTGTCTCATCGGGTAGTTCTCCACCCCAGGCACGTCTTTCAAGATGTGCTGGTTGGTGGTGATCCGGATAGTTCTCTTGACCTGGTTTGTTAGTAGCAACGCTAGCGGTGTAGGGCTCGTTGTGCCTTTTTCCGATCCTTTCTCGCCTCTTTGTCCCTGGCCGTGGTTTTGGGATTTTCGTTTGGCCTGTTTGGATGGCAGCTATGGCAGACACGCTACGCAATGGGCCTGGGCAAACGAGCGAGCCACACGGGCCCAATTTCAAAGGCGGAGTCGGACCAACAGCGACAGGCTGGCTCCGCGTCACGGTGCCACGGATCCCGTCGACACACGAATATTTTGGGGAGCAGCACGTTGCTGGGCCTTGCGGCGGCGCTTGGATGTCTCGCTGCCGGCCAGCCAACGCGAGCACATTGCCGAAGGAAACATGGAAGCGACAGCCCCGGAAAAAACACAGGCAGCTGGCGGCTCCTGACGGCCCAGGAAGCCGGGATAGGGACCACGGTCTCCGCCCGATTTCCCTCTTCGAATCGGCGGCTCCGTTCGCCCCCAGCAAGACTCTGGACGTGCCCCGGCATCGACCTCGGAATTCTGGTGCTCAGGTAATCTGGCAACAGGAAAAATACGTGGAAAAAAAAAAGAGCAAGCAACGGCGACGTGCCGCGGTGTGGGCCACGTTCTGAAACATACCTCAGACATGTTAGTAAGGACGGGAGCAGAATGGAAAAAGAATGGAAATCCCCGGCTGGCTCAGGCAGTTGGCTCTGGACTCTTTTGCCTGACACTCAGTGCGTCCGTGGCCCAATTTTTCTAGAGTGGGAGCGGAGGAAGCTGCGTACAGGTGGTTTGTTGCATCCGTGCGAGAGCAGAGACCGGGGCCTCAGGCGGCAGACGATCCCCGGCGAGGCTTGTCGGGAGCCCAAACGTGGCGTGGGAAGCCGATGCGGCTGCTCTGAGTTCAGACTCAGTTTGGGAGGCGGAAAACACGGAGGCCCTGGCGGGGAACGGTGCTTCCTGGCAGCGGTTGCTCGGGCCAGCAGCCCAGCCAGCGCGAGCCGCGCGTGTCCATATTCTGGCAACGTGATGGACCGGCGTGAAGCGTCCAAGAAACCAGCTGAGACGTGCAGAGACGGGAGCTGGGGCGGAGACAAGTGGCGGATCAGACACTGGCGCGTTGGCTGCTGTGAGGGGCGGCGCGGCTTCCAGAGCCACGACCAGATGTGTCTTGCCAGTGGACGCCTGGCGGACAAGAGAAGGATGTGCGTGGGCCGCTTCTTCAGCCCCGGGCGTCGGCTGGCTCTCTTCTGGGGTCGGACGGAGCAGACCCGGGAGCCCTTCCTCCTTTGTTTGAGCTCAAACGGCTTTGAGCAGAGCTCTGGCGCAGACGTTTCATTTCCCAACGGAGAAGAAAGCGAGCCAGCAACCTTTTGGGCGCCGAACACCGCGGCAGCGACAGCAAGACTCGACTTTGGGACGGGCTTAGCGCGTAATGAACCAGAGCTTATGTCTTATCAGCTTCTTCCCCTTCAACACGGGCTGGCCAGAGAACAGCGGCGACAGAGAGCGACCAGCAATTCTGGAGACACGGCTGGTTGACTCAGAGAAGCTCGGCGGGCTCTTTTGGACCACGGCGACAGTTGGCGCCCAAGAGCAACTCTGCGTCACAAGCCCCAGAAGAAGAGGGACACGTACTGCTGATGACGAGACTTCGGATGCATACAATGCGAGAAACACAGACAGACTGGTTCTCATCATGGTTGAGCATGGAACGTCGTTTTCTCTACATCACGCTCATGCCATTGAGCTCGCATTTACTTCACATGGGGCTCAAGAACTCTACCACTCGAGAGGAAACATCTACAAAGAGATCCCTGTTCAGCAAGCAAACCGCACCAGAGAATCCATCAGCAGGTGTGGGGAGCTCCAAAAGAACGAACCGAAAGGCCATTGATATATATATATACAAGCGAATGGGGGATACGCGAGAACCCTCATTCATAAAAACCCCTTCTACTCACATGAATCACGCAAGGACCCTGAATAAATCAGTTTCCCCAGATTCTTTTGTACAATTGCGGGATCGTGGATCTGATCGCAGCAGGAAACGTGTTCCATTTCCCTGCAAACTCATCGGTGACGTGCTTCATAACGTCCTTCAACGGCATTGATTTCCCGTGCTCCTCGAACAAGTGCAACAACCACTTTTCAACTTTCTCCGAGACTTCTTTCTCCGAGGCCACAGGCAAGGATTCGAGGTACTTGCGAATTATCTGAGATTCTTGCGCTTCAACCTCGGCCAAGTCCAGTCTCTCCTGAGATTTATACAACTGCTCAGATTCCACTCGCTGCTTGACCATTTTTGTGAAAAGTCTGTGCAAATCGAACTCTGTCTGTTTACCTCCATCGATCTCGCTGTTTTTGATACTCGATAATACCGAGCGAATCGTGTTTTTCCCGATCTTATTTTTCGCAAGCATGGCCTGTTTCAAATCTTGTTTGATGGCTCCCATGAGCTGGGCATAAGCCGGTGAGGCCTGGAACCTTCTCACTGACGCAAACATGAACGGAGCTGTGAAACAAATGAATGGTTTGCAGAATTGGGGTTTTCCTGGCTATGAAAAGGCGCTGGTAAGAAACGTAACACAGGTGATATACGGTTGACAATGATGACTATGCAATTTCCTTGAACAGATCAGCAGAAACTATGGTTGAAACATTGAAAAAAAATATGTCCGTTTGTATGGGGATGTATGGGTGCGAGGGCCCGAGAGAAGCTAAGCGTGGGCCTTATCAAATTAAGAAATGGGGTTCAATTTTGAGCAGATTTGCATGGTGATTTGATTATGGCTCTTCGAATTAGCGAGATAAAATTTGAAGGGGTGAACGATTGTCTAGTGTTGAGAAAAGAATCGTGCAAGAGATGATTTACACCAATAGGAGCATTGGAGAGTCGGAGGGCTTGCAGAGAAGCTAGTATCGGACATGCTAATTGACTAATCACCACTCATCAAGACTCAACAATTCGGGCAGTTTCCGTCTCCCACAAATGTCTCCTCCATATTGCACTTCTTCATCGTACCACTTTTCCGTGACCATTTAGGGCGCCTTTGTGAAAACTTGCTCAAGTCTCTCACGCCCGTTTAACTGCCTGCGACCCAGCAGCAGCGACTTTGACTGCAGCAAGCCAAACATGGAATTGGGGCAGCAGGCCGGACGCCTCGACCACACACTTTCGGCCTACATCTAAGAATGCTTCTTGGCCGACATTTTAAGGAAAGAAAACATCCAAAGAGAGAACAGAGATCACCTGAAATATCAAGACAGACAAGACTTCTGCACTGTGGCCTGGAGACAGGAATTGGAAAGCCTATCTTCTCGGTCAACACGCCACGCTCCTCGCCTCCGGGGAACCAACATAGCCTTTTCTCCCATCTCTGGGTTGTGCTAAGTTATTTCCCCACTTCTTTCTTCAATCAACAAGCTTGATACCTTCTTCTCTGGTGACCACAGAAAAGGACGCAATCACAAAAGCAACGAAAAACAAATCTCGACGAGTTTTTTACTCAGCAGAGAACCTGCTGGTGCTTCCCTTGTTCCCTGTTCCCAGGGTCTAGAACTGGCTTTATCGATATTAGCCGTGCTTTGTTTTGGCGCGCACCATGCAGGCATGAGCCAACAGGCCATACAACAAATAAATCACTCCGGTAAGTGGGGGTTCGAGAAAAAAGAAATGGAGGACCCCCGTTTGTTTCACGCAGATCAATTCCAAGTCCAATGCGCCTAATCCGGCTGTTTGTTATGGTGTGGATCTGGCCGCTTCCCAGCTTTTTCTGCGGACGGATACTTGCAATGGTGGACGTTGGGCCCTGCTGAATGGGCGAGCCTGAGTGAGGGAACGGCCCCACAGTGTACCTGAGCATAATGAAAAATTGCGTTTCAACTTCCATGTCCTCAGTGTTCGCTTCGCTTCCGCAGTCCCCACCTTTGATCTCAATTCAGGAATAGCTCTTCCGACATCAACACATTTCTTTTTCTTCACGTATTCTCTCTTTCTGCGTCTCTGCCTCCGGGTTATGAATCGCACCAGTCGGTACCCCTCTTTCCGGAATTATCATTCACTTTCGATTCCACTATTATTACTTGGAATAGCGTGCTCTTTCTTTCTTTTTCTTCAGTGTTTCTTTGTGCTTACGACATCCTTTTGCAGCCTCGATTGCTTTCTCAAGCCTCGAGACCATCCGGACCCCTCACCTAGGCCTTCGACCTGCTTTTAGTGTTCCTCATTTGCAATATGGTAATACTTGCCTTGCTGCCCCTTTCGCAGTACTGGAGTTTGCTTTTCGGTGACAAAAAAAACTTTTCTTTTTGAAAAGTTAAAAGCCATTCAAATGAAAATGTTTCGTTCGAAATCTTCATTCGCATCTATATTTTCCGGATTCACTCAGAACATCCCTCATTCATTATCGGTTGCTCTTTAACTGTATTCGTCCACACCCTTGTCTCATTATTGCTTTCTCTGTTGATACCTGATAGCATCCATATCTCTGACTTGTTTCTCTGATACGGCTTATTTTGCCTTGGTCTTGACATCAACATTGACAGGTTCCGTCCTAGATCTCGATAGATCTCAGCAGATCGCACTGAAATACTTCCATCGTTTCGGCATGTTTGCGGTGAATGCCAATCATGAAGCCAAATCAAAATCAACGCAACTGCTCTGCAAAGAGTCGGCCATTGCTTGTTCGTCCTTGAAAGACTTGGACTCATTGGATCTTGCCAAACTCCAAATGGTTGACATGCCAGATTCCCGAAAATCTTCAGACACAACTTTGGTCGAGACGTTTCACGATGTCCATCTATCGAAGGAGTCGGATGAAGACGGGCATTCTGTAAGCAAAAAGCCTTCGTTGTCGCCGATACAACTCCGTCTTCAGGAGTTCAACACCACGCTAACCAAATGCCCCGATGCAAATATCTACGAAATTTCCTCCCACGAACAGCTCAAGCTGCTTCTTGACTTGCATCACTCCATAGACAATCCCATGCCACCCACAGCAGACATGTTCCCATACTTGCATGGGGCAGCGTCTCTCAGAGAGAAGGTTTACTTCGACGAGCGATTTGATCCATCCTCCGAGTTGAATTTTCTAGCGGAAGACTCCCAAACGATTGCACTGCGGTTTCCACTTGACTCCTTTGCCAAGGTCAAGGAGCTGGCATTTCACTTGATGACTGTGAACAGCCAAGGTGACGAACACCCGCGCATTATCAATTCGATCGAGATTGAGGACTTACTCACGCCCAGGAACACGCACGAGCCACCATTCGACCCAGACTGCCTCGACTATTTGAACTTCCAGCAGTTCAAAGATGTTGACCAGAGTATAGACCACCCCTGCAATCCGCTGGCTCAGACCAACCGGAATTTCAGCCTGCAAATCAAACTCATGGCACCGATGTCCCACTTTCTTGTTTACAACAACGAGATGAATTTGTCAGCCAATATCGAGGTGGCAAGAATCATAGATTACTTGAAGGGATCGGATCCTAGCAAATACATCTATGTGGCCAACTTCCAAACCACCATGTGGACCAAACTAGGTCGCTATCTCAATCATTCTTCCACGCATCCTCATTTTGAGAAGAACATTCCGGTAAGTCAAGCTGAGTTGAGCTCTTACCCAAACCAATTGTGTTCTCAAGAACAAAACTTAGTTTGGCAGATCTATGACATCACGCAGATATTTCCACGTTTGTATGTCGGGAACATTCTTAGCTTCAAACAATTGGTATCGTGTCCGCAGAAGTCAGCCCGATATGATTTCAAGTTGTTCATATACTGTCACGAGAAAGCGCACATGCCCACCATGGCTTCTTTGGAACAGACCTTGCGAAACTTGGAGACTCATGGCTCGAAAAAGCCAATTTTCCTTGAGTTTTCCGAGTCGATCTTGAGGCACAGAAGCTCTTTGTCCAAGGAGGACACGCTTTCTTATCTCAACTTGATCAGAGTCATAAACATTATCGTCAACAAGTTTCAGAGAGACGTTCTAGTTTATTCGTACGACAGTTTCACGGGCACGAGCTTGTTGCTCCTCAGCCTCGGGCTTTTCTGGGGGTGCGACCACATCGAGGAGGTGGCGTTGTGCCTATTCCGAAAACCTGAAGTTAAGTTCCATCTCTGCGAAGGAGACTTCTTGATTCTCAAAGGCCTCGAGGTTTACATTCAGTGGTTCAAGAGACAGCCAATCAAAAACATAAATCTTTTGCAGGATTTGCTGTTGGAAAAAGTATACCCCACGTACCGGCCTTGCACAAGACAAGTCGATTGGTTCAGGGCAGATAGTGAAATCAACTTCCCAGCCTTCATTCACGAAAATCTTCTCTTGGGCTCTGTTTGCCATGCTTCCTCAAGAACGATATTGACCACGCTCAATGTCACCAAGGTCATATCGATCGGCGAGAAGCCGCAATGGTTTGGTTCTCTCAGCTGTACATTCAGTCACGAGGCAACGCTGGCGACCACTGGCCCCGTGATTGAACCAATATATCGTTTCAACAATGGCCGCTCGTTGGTGTATGAGGTCAAAATCACATCGCCAGCGATGCGGGCGCACATCTTCCGCTATGGGGCTGTGCCGCAGCTAAAATCCTTCATCTATATCCATGGGCTTGAAGATGACGGCAGAGACTCGATCTTTCCGTTGTTGGTGGGTTGTCCAGAATGGGTGCAGAGCAAGCTCTTGGTCTCACCACGAGACCCCGGCAAGTCATTGGTACACTGCCGCATAGGGGTTTCCCGCTCGGCGACAATGGTGATTGCAACGGTGATGAAGCATTTCCTGATGTCCCTCGTGGAAAGCTTTCTATACGTGCGAGTGCGTCGGTTCAACGTGGTAATCCAGCCGAATCTCAGGCTCTTTTACGAGTTGTTTCTCTATGAAGAATACCTCAATTTGCACCGCTCAAAAGGCGAGAGAATCAACGAGACTATATCCTGTTGGTGGACGCTCTGCGCCGAGATTCACCGCTTGAACCAGCAGTACATTAATTGATTTCACCACACACAAACGCCTCAGCATCACTGTAGACCACGCCAAAAGCAGTTCTGTTCAACCCTTTCTGCATCTCTGCATTCCCCTAGGACCTCTCGTTTTTCGTGCCTTCAATTCCACTTTCGACACACATTTCGGCGTGGTGTTCAGTTGCTCCCGCTGTGGTGCTCCGTTTACGCACTTGCGCTGAAGCTTTCACTATTTCTCACAGACTCTCCACGTTTCTCAGGGACGTTCAGGGTTCCCTATACGACCAGCTACCAAAATAAACTCAACTCCACCATGGCCGTAGGCTCTACAACTAGTTCACTCCATCTGCCTTTTTCTTCTCCCACATCGTATACTCGTACTTGTAGTCTCCCTCGGTGATAGCGCCCTTGGTGAAGTCCACGTTCACAAACTCCTCTAACTCCGCCGGAGCCTTCTTCTCCCACTCAGAGAGATCCCAGTTCAAGTACGTGTCGAGCACCGGGGCTTGTGCCTTGTCTCCTTCATAGCTGATCTCGGTGATTAGTAAGTTATCCACACGGCGGTCTGCCACAAACGCATTGTATATCTGTGCCCCGCCAATGACAAAAATCTTGTCGATTTTCTTGCTGCCATACACATAGTCAGCCTTCCTGAGCATCAGGAAAGCCGAGTCCATGGACTTGGAGACAACCACGCCGTTTTCGTTGACGGTTGGATGCGTTCTCGAGAGAACAATATTAAGGCGGCCCGGCAAGGGTCTGAACTTTGCTGGGATGGACTCCCACGTTTTCCTGCCCATGATCACGACGTTAATGTGGTTCTCCTGGCTCTTGCTGGTCACATCCCTGAAATACTTGAGCTCTTGCTTGAGTTGCCACGGAAGCTTGCCTTTGGCGCCAATGCCCAACTCGGGCTTCAAAGCGGCTACTATGAGAGACACTGTTGGTGTGGTCTTCATGTCTCTTGATCCTGGAGTAGAAGCGCTGACAGGCGAGGCGCGTCTTCAAAAATGTGCCTTTCCTCATTCGCGACCGCGAGAAACAGGCAAGCCAATGTACAGGACAACGAACATGGCTGGTAAACAAAGCGGGTTTTTATTAATACACATAAAAATACCATTGTGAACAAAGGAGCCTAGACTCGAAATAAAGTAAAGTATCACACTGTCTTGAGCTGAAAAACATTATAATGTACAGAGGTAGAGACTGATCGACCAGAGATAGAGGCACGCGCTTAGGCGGCAATAGCCTTCTTGAGAGTGGTCTTTTTAACTGGCTTCACCACCTTCTTGGAGGCTGCGGTCTTTTTAGGAGCGGCCTTCTTGGGAGCAGCCTTCTTGACTGGCTTCGTCTCTTTCTTTGTAGAAGCCTTCTTGGTGACAGCCTTAGCGGCAGTCTTCTTTGAGTCCTCGGCCTTCTTAGGGGCAGCCTTCTTGGTAACCTTGGAGGCAGAAGGAGCAGCAGCCTTTTCCTTTTTGACTACCTTGATAGGACCAGATGGGCCCTTTGGCTGAGCGAAATCACCGGACTCCACGCCCTTTCTCAAAGCGGCGTTGAATAAAGAGTCGAAACTACCAGCCTTAACATCGTAGTTGGCTTGGACGTACTTCTTGACAGCTTGACGACTGTTTGATGTTAGTATTTGAAGTGAGTAGAATGATGAGACATTGGGCATTCTTTTCGAAAGCAACATGATCGAAATTGCACTATTTGACCGGCGGACGAGCCACGGATGATCAGTTTGAGACATCGTATTTCATATTGATTTGCAGCAGTATCGCATGAAACGTAAACGATAGCAACAGAGCCCAAAAGTGGGGCGCGGACAAAAGAATTTTCAGCCCGAATGAATCGATCAACAATGAAGCATGCACCAAAAAAAAAAAAGGGACAATAAAAACTACTAGACGTTCAATTGTTATCTCTCGAGTTGCGTCATCCATGTGTGTACATGGAGTGAGAGCGGAAATTCAAAAATTATGGCTCGCCTCACCCAAGGAAAAAACACACAAAAAAAAACACACAAAAAATTAGCCGCCGACAAAGTGGAATACATACGAAGAGCCGTTTCTTTCTTTCAAAGAAGTGATTGCGGACTTGATCATGTCTATGTGAATGGTTAGCAAAAGAAAAAAAAAGAAGGACACCAGACGAAGAAATCACTCAAGCATCGGTTGTTTCTGCAAACACGGAGGTCCAAAACAAGGAGTGGGTCACCCCGAGAAAGGCCAACACGAGGCGGAAACACCCAACAAAGGCGCCGTATATTTCGCAGTTCTGTGTATTTTTCACATACCCTTGTAAGTGGCCTTGGAGGCAGCAGGAGCAGGAGCGGATTTTGGAGGCATTGTGGTGCAAACGATTTGAGTTGAAAAGAAAAAGTGGCAGAAAAAGATTGGGATTATGGGAGGTGGAGAAGGATCAAAACAATACCAAACATTGCGCGCGCGCTCCTCTGGCGGTCGCTCTCTCCGCCCGCCGCGACCACGGGTCAGAACGTCAGGGCCACGGAGGGCGGCGGTCTTTGGGCCAGGGAAGGAAACCGACCAAACGCGGGTGGGCCGCCGCGGGGCCAAACAACGAGAACCGACCAAGCTAAAACAGGACAACGATGAGCCAGAAGACAGCGGGGGCAAAGACAGCGAGGCAAAGATAGCGGGGAAGAGACAGCCACGGGCATTTTGCCAGCCATATTTCCGTCTCCTTCTTCGCCTCTCTTTTCGTCTCTCAGATCTCCGGTATAAAAACACCAGTTTCACCTCCGTACAGATACCTGGAAATGGGCGATAGGGCGAAAGCAACGCTGGAGGCTGGTTGACAGTGACCTACACATGGGGAAGGCGTGCGGAGAAGTGTTTACAACATGTTTTCCGCGTGTTGTAAGCACTCGCCTACGGGGGCATGTACTTCGTCGACCTGCTGAGCCGCGGAGGCCCAATTCCGTCTTCGGCTGGTTTCACGGTCTTTCCCTGTTGGAGCCGCTTTTCTCCCGTGTCTCAACCCATCCTTTATGTGCAGTGGGGCCAGACACGTGCAAAGTACTTGCTTGAGGTACCCACGATTTCGGTGTCTGGGCCACAGCTGGCCAGAATCCAGCTGTGGTCTCGGTTGTACTCGGGCACAGCACCTTGACGGAAGCACTCCGCGTCCCGCTCGAAGTCGCCCGCCTGTGATGCGTGTCTTTGTTTTCCTGGTGCCTTGCCTACTGGGCTAGGGCAGCTGCGAAAGAGCCAAGCGACAGCATCAAGATGTCTTTCAGTGCGCTGAATTCGAGATCTCCATGAGGATCGATTATCTACTGGTTTCCCGTCCATCACCCGTCAAAGCGAATCATCTTACCTATCCTCGGGCCTCGAGGAAAAGGCCACGGGGTTTGAGGTACACCTGGCCCACTCCAATTGCTGAGAAAATACGGGCCCGCTGGAAGTACCAGGCCCGCTGTACTGCCATATCATGCAAAACATCCCTGGTTGTTTTGATCTGTGGCACTCAGCAAACTGGCTCCAGCAAGTTCTGCGCGACAAAGGCCTCAGTAACATGCGAGAATAAAACGACACGGTTGAGTCAGAATGCCAAGTCACGTTGAGACTCTCTATCCACGATGTCGGAATAGACTGAACCGCTTTCCTCGTCACTCATTGGAAAGGAGAGGCTGTTTGAAAATTCGAAAAAGCAGTGAAGTTCAACATGACAGGATCACCTACCATCAGCGCTTCGACGAGCACTTTTGAAAGTGTTGCCGTTATAACACTTGATCCTGCTGCTCCAAAGCCCTACCTGGATTATCCAATCTGGCTTTGGAAAAATCTTGAGGTTGTTTCCAAGATGAGATTTCAAAGCCGATCGAGCTGGCCAACTGACGATCTATTTCCAGACTAGGTTAGATTATCACCTTTAGTACATAGCCTAGCTGGCCATCGTGTGAAGAGCAAAACATTTTGGGTATTTTCCCTATAGTCAGATGTGACTCGCCGCTTGTTCCTGGGATGCCATACCCACCTCCGTCCCCTCAGAAACTCCCAAATTGATACACTGCTGCCGATACAAGTCAATCATTACTCTGCTGTATTCGAACATTAAGCATTGGGTCTGAACAGAAGATCAATGATATGTTTTTGCTTGCTGAGAAAACTTTGCTATGGCTTTCTGGGCCTCGGGTCATCTTTGGAAGAGTTCGTCACAATCATGCGTTTAGCTCGGAAAATGTGGGAGGTGAATTTGTGAAATTGATCGGGAGAATTATTAGCTACCCAGCGCCTGCGCTTCTTTGAAAACAGTTCTCGACTCAGGCTTGAAAAGATGATGTCAAACAATGTGTCATATTTCACATGACTTACCAGAGGTCTGAAGGTGACATCGAGACAACAATCGCCGGCCTTTTCATTAAATTGAGCCTTTCTAAATTTCAACGTTATACTTTTGATGAGAATGTGGATGATATCCGAAACGTGTCAAATCTGCTGCTTCCTCATCCCTTTGAACGGTTCATTGAAGTTCTGAATATAGAGGGTTGTTCTGTTAGCAAATCCGAAACTCGTTCACGCGGATCAAAGAGAAGGACGGCGGCAAACATAGGCAAATCGATCGTGGACGATATTGTCGGGAGAACGCAGAAGGAACTGATGACTTAGAAAGACTTTTTCCATAACGTGTGAGACGTTTGAAATGCCCTCTTTCAATCTTGCTAGAGAATCAAATGCCTGCCCAAAGCAACCTATATGGACGTTTCAATTGCAGAATAAGTCATAGAGCATTTGAAATGATTCTTCGTGGTCAAAGACGGGTCGACCTTCTGGAGCGAAAGCTTGCCACATTCTAGCTTCATGAATGTTAGATGTAATTCAAAAGTTACTCATGACTTGAGGCCTCTTGTGGTCTCGATACTTGATCCTTTCATCGGAATTCCCTGTACATTGAAGAGAAGTCGACCATTCATGACTGCTTTCGGTTGAAGCTTGGTTGTGTGCTTCAAATCCTATGTAAAGAGCGCCCTACCACGCCCGTCTGGAAGAATCATACATGAAATGTTACATGTTCTACGCAGTGCTTCTTTTGCTACTGTTTGACAGTTTTTAGAGCACTTTGAGCTGAATTTGTCTCCATGTTATTTTCGTAATCGCATTTGTTAATTGTGAAACATTGTGGCATGTTGCCCCATGGTCTGCGGCGAAAATTACTTGAGCAGGCCAAACGAGAAGAAAAATTCGTCATTTGAGATTTGGGAAGCAACCTCATCGCCATGGCTAGCCTGGTACTCGCAACTCAATGGGTTTTGGTATAAGTCTCGTGTCACGGGTTCTTGCGCACCATAAAGCTCATAAGGCCCTGAAGTTCCAAGCTCCTCTTGTTGAAGCGATCGCGTGTAAGGATTGATGGAAGCGGCTGAATCATGATTGTGTCTTTTCGAAAATTTGCCGCTCCGTTTTTTGGTCCTTTTCTTCTTTAGGCTTGATGCTCGTAGATCCAGAGCAGGTGAAGGTACCTCTTTTGTGTAATTGTAGGGAATGGCAACTATGCCATCACTGTCGTCTTTACTGGTACTGCTGTCACGGGATAACCCGAAACATTTCCGCTTCAGTTGCTTTTGCTGAAAGATCCCCTCATATAGGTTTCCCACATCGCTTTCACTCAAGACGCTAGGTGTGTGCTCAGGTTTTATAGAAGCAACCTCGGGAGTGATT
The DNA here is from genome assembly GCA_030573055.1 of Metschnikowia anglica. Classification (NCBI taxonomy): domain Eukaryota; kingdom Fungi; phylum Ascomycota; class Pichiomycetes; order Serinales; family Metschnikowiaceae; genus Metschnikowia; species Metschnikowia anglica. The sequence goes on from JAJMCP010000035.1 coordinate 74,312, forward strand.
GTTGGTGGTACGACAGCTATCCTCGGAACGTGATACGGATTAATTGGGAGGTCTGGCAAGCCGTATTTTGGGTCTGAGTAAGAGATCCATGAGTCATCATCCTGAATCGAGGATTTCCCGTCGTCGCTCATTAAAGATTTCTCGTCACGGGAGGGCATGGTATCGTGAATGATCTGCTCCAGGTCTGACTTCTGACTGATCCGAGACATCGAGATATTGGCGCCTTTGCCCATGATAAATCCAGGGTGGAATGGAATGAAAAGAAGACACGTGAGCAAGACCTGCAAGCTGTCTAATGTCATGACATATTGTTCGTGGGTGATCAAGTATCCGGTCCAGCCTTCTTGCAACTCCACTAAACGATAAACGCATCGGATATAAATGAAAAGCACACCGAAGAGAATCGCGAGCGGATAATATCCGAAGATCCGACGAGACCATACGTGGCCATACTCTTGGTTATATTGGCTGAACAAATAATCGTTCTGGAGATTTCTGCCTCGGCGCGTTTGGAACAACAAGTCATAGAGGTTCCTCAACAGAAATTTCACCTCGGAACTTGCCCTGAAGTAGATTTTCCAGAGAAACTCAAATAAGAACCCAAGGAAAAGAGTCATGGAAAACACCTGAAACGCTATCCCCGATAGCATCACTTTTGTGCCGGTATCTGTGCTTTCAAGATTCTGAAGCCTGATGGCAGCGAGTCCTCCGCCAGCAGCTTGGATAAAGAGAGACGAAAGATCACAGAAAATAAAAATGTACGAAAACCATAACGGTCTGAGCCGCGAGAATTGCCGCCCGTATATCACAAGAAGCTGCGCTAGCAAGTAGTATATCCCTGCCATGATGAGAGCCGGAGCTAAAGTGAGACAGATTATCTGACAGAGAAACTGTGCCTTTTCCGAGTAATGGCCAATCGCCATGACCCTCGCAACGTAACCAGCAAACTCCAAGCCGGTTCCCAAAAAGAAACACATCCCGAAATAAAGGTACTGTTTCCACATGGAGAGACCCGTGTGCGTCACTAAGACTAGCGCAAAGATTACTGCGAAGATGGCATTTGCACTTAGGCTCAAATCCATCTGATACAAATTGAACCCCATTTCCAAATCCTGGAGCTCCATTGTGGCGTTCCAAATGACCTGTGTCATACGCGGGAAATCCTGTGTCGCTGTTGCCGTGGCGATGTAATGCTGGGCCGAAATCACCAGAAGCGAAGCCTGGGCGCCCTTTACATGTCTTGCCAACAGGTACAAATCCAAGTTTCTCGTGATCGTAGGGTATGCGGCAGACGCCGACAAGAGCGTCTCGACCAATCCAGTGACAGCGGCTGGATCTATATGGGTCAATGTGGTTTGTGTGGGGAGCACATCAGTGGACCACGCACCGGTGAGCTTCTCTATCTGCGAAGACATCTATGGTTATGAAGAAAGAGAATCTAGACAAGTTTCAGCCACGGTTCAAAAGCGAGATCAAGTGTGAGGAAAAGAAGGGGTAGACGCGATTAAATATGACAGTGGAAGAATCTCATCGTGTGTTTTTCCAGAGCGGGGAGAAAAGTCACTTTCCTCATGGGGATTCGATTACCCAGAATAGATAAGCTTCATATGTGGGTGTGCATGTAAGCCTATTTTACGAAAGTGGTTTTTACCAAATGCGGTATTTGCTTTTCAGTGGTCTAGTCAAGCAGAGGGGGGCCTGTTTTCCAAGTCTTACGCTGGTTGAATTGAGTCCAGTTTGGGTGAAATTGTATTTTTCTTGGATTGTGAATGGGAGTTGCGACATGCTTCAAAGCGGTATTCGAAAAAAGCACTTGCTCTGCTAGCTCGCTGTATTAGATGGTACAAGCTCACCTGGAGAAGGATTTGATGAGCAAACTCGACAAAGTCAAGACATATCCAGCAGAACAAATGCCACAAGACCACACTTCCTTCATAGCTATTCATGACCCTAGCTTTTGAGAAGCACTCTCAGAGCTATGCACGTCTCTACTGACAATCTCACTGGCTAATTGCTCTCGTTTCCAGAACTTGAGCAATAGGTCACCGTAGTTCTGGAGGTCCTCGACTGATATCATCAATTTGAAATCGAGTAACAATAAGAATTGAAGTTCCAAATAATTGAGTTCCTCGAGCGGGAGACCTCCGACTTTCGCGTATCGAAGATTTTTGTAAAAAATATCGCTAAAAAACTTAGAGCTGACAGTGATACCCAGTATTATGAGTCGATGGATGTTGAAAGAGTCCATAACAAAAATTTGCTCTGAGTCCCCATTGTTTTCATCGCCACCGGTACTTTTCTTGTTATGGAAATTGTTTGCTCTTTTCGCAATTCGGTCAAAGTACACCAAAAGAGAAAGAAAAACCTCGTTTGTGACGGGGCAATACTTCAAAACTCTTGTGAGATACGCATGGAGGGTGATTCCAGGCACGTTTGTGCCGTGAAAAGCAAGAACGTTTGCTAGGTATTTGTTTTTGAGCTGATCTTCTTCATCGTCAGAAGAGTCATCGGAGTTATCCTCATCTGCAATTTGAGACACGGTGGTATTAATCCCATCATGAATGAAGCTAGTCGACTCCTGCTGCTGGGTTACATTTTGTTCTTTCTCCATCTTCTTAATCTTCTTATGCTCTTTGAGTTTTTGCCTTATGGCTATCGTTGTGTCGAAGTGATTCGGATGAAGCTTATCGTTTGCTTCGATAATCTTGGTCAAAAGACACGCAAGCATCGTGATGAGTTCATCAACCGGATAATCGACAATGTTTAGATGCTCCTCATACCCACTGTTTTCTCCGTCCGCGATCTCGGCATCCCGTTTGTTTAGCGTTTGTAGATACTCCTTGTACGACATGTAGTGATCAGGTCCCGTGAGAAATCCTTCTGTCTGTTGACTGAACGTTTGCTGAACTTCGCCAGATCCATGAGACTGCGATTGAAATTGCTGGCCAACATCACACGCTAGCTGCAGCTGGTGTTCCTTTGTTGGTCTGTCTGAAGGTATTCTTTGAAGCGTTTGCTGTGATGAATGGCCAGTAAAAGAGGAGCCTTCGGCGAAAGAGTTCGGGAGAGACAGAACGTCATTTCCGTATGGGGGTTTTCCAAATGTAGAGGATGCAGAGGAGAAACTGTTTCTGTTTAACAAATTTCTGTTGTGAATAGACATGTGTGGATTGGCCGAGTCCATGGAAATGTTTGTGGTAGGTCCACCCGGGATTTTGTAAGGGCCGGATAATCCAGCAGCGGACGAGGGCTGGTATTGAGAGTGGGTAGGGCCTTCATTCAGGTACACATTTCCGCTCAGAAACGACGGCGTATACGAGTGACTGGAGGTGTATGACGATGAAACTACAGTTGGCGTATTATGGCCTAAGGGGATATAGTTCATGTTGCCCGTGGGTGGTGTGAACAGGGGCATGGATGGGTTGGAATTCGTAAAGTGGTTAGCATGGTTGAAGGGTGACGAATTCAGGTGGCTGTGTTGAGACCCGAACAGGCCTGTCGAGATAAAGTTGTTATGTGGATTTACCGACGCAGAATACGACGGGGGCTGTCTTGAGAAAGATGGATCTGGCGTGGCCGTTTGTGCCGCCAGGGGGCCCAGGCTATACTTGGAGGATGAGGACATCAAATTCTTGGTCAAGTTCGACACTGACAGCTTTTTGTGCTGCGGCTCCGGCGATGACGTGAGCATCGAGGAGGACGAGAGGCCTTGCAGGTCCATGTGCGATCCGGCGCCCGCACGGGTGTCCGAGTAGTGGCTTGTTTGTTGAGCTAGACAAAGTTAGTATGAAGCAAAGACATGAGTCTGGCATGCATTGTGGTTCTGTGGTCGGGACGAGTTGAGGGCAAGCTCTCGGCGTTTGGAGCATGGTGGGACACCTCTCGCTTGATGCTTCTGCTCGATGTCCCGGGATCACCCGAGTCTGAACTTCGGGGCTAGCAATCCACTTGGGCTCGGCGGCAGACCAAAAACACAAAGAATACAAAGGGCAGGAGCAGCTCGGCACTCGTTGCCCCCTAGAACACAGAACAGACAGTTTCACCCGGAAGAAGATACAGTGTAGCGGGGACGTGCCTGGGCAATTCTGAGGACCCGTAAGAGTATCTCCGCTTTGAGGGGACCGGTGCGAGGAGTCTCCTTGAGACGGCAATTACGTACCCGAAAGTGCTGACGATGAGTCCAGTGGATTGGCGGGGGAGCGTTTTAGCATGAGCGGGGAAGCGTGCCAAGCGGCGGTATTATATCTCGGTAGTTGGAGTTCAAATCAGGAGACAGCGAACGTTTGGAAGGACTGGTTTCAGGAAGCGCTCAAGTAACTTATTAGTAAAAAAGAGAAACCCCGGTTGGAGCTGTGAGGGATGCACGGGTGTGAGGGCCGGAGATCTCTGTTTTTCTGACTTCCCCCAAAGCTCAAGCTTATGCTTGTCGCGCGGTCGGTGGGGGGAGAAACGGGGGCGCGCGAGGCGTGGGGGGCCGCGGGCCTTGCTCGAGGCTTTCTGCAAGCAGCAAACTCGGGTGGGCGGCACAGCCAGTTTGGAGACGAGCGGGATCTAGAGGGGCTGGGCGCAGTCCTCGAGGTGCAAGCTCCCTGGCCGCGATGAAATAACTAGGGGGCGAACGAAAGAGACGACCGAAGTGGACGATCAAAGTGGACGAATGAATAGTCACGTGACTTCGCGCGGCCCACAACTGCGAGCGAGCCCCCTGGCCAGCGGTCAGCGCCTGGACAACGTGCTGGCTCCCAAAACTTGACACGCTCGGCAGTGGCAAGGAGGCTCGCGCTGGGCGGAGCCCTCCACAAATCCTCTCTCCTTTCGTGTCCTTTTCGAGAGAGTTCGGCCTGAGCCAGCTCGAGGCCTTGGCTGTTCTCCGCCCGGTCGCGCGCTTGGCTCTTGCGGCCCGCAGTGCGCGGGGCCTCCAGGCCTGCTTTCGATGGCTCTGGCCCTGGGGGCAGGCCTGGAAACGGAACACCGGCCACTGGCCAGCTCAGGAGCAGAGGCGCTGCTCGCGGGCGGGAGGAATTTAAAAGGCAGGGATATTGCAATGAGCCGTTTCTCGCTGGACCGCCGGCAAGCAGAAATCAGCACCAGCCGTGGTCGCGCTGTTTGCGCCCTTCTCCTCGCCCTCCCGCGCTTTCCAGCTGCGGCCCTCACGAGTTTTTCCCGGCCCTCGCTCAGTGATCTTCAGTCAGGTCACCGCCAGAACCCACCTACGCCTTCCGCAACCAGAGTGCCGATCCACCCCGCAAACAGTACCGCTTTCCCCGCCATGTCTACCGCTTCCAAAGCCACATTCGCTGCGTCGTGTCTTTTCGCCGTCGGCTCCTTCATATACATCAATGTCGAGCAGCGTATCGAGCGTGAGAACTTGAGACAAGGCCCGATCAAGGATGCCGAGAGAATGCGCCAGAAAATGTCAAAAAAGCAGGCGGCGAACGAGTTGGAGCACAGGGAACAGCTTGCGTTGAAAGAGCAGTACGAAAGAGTCCAGCCGCTAAATGCAGAAGTCATTACTGGTGACAAGTGATTGGCATGGTGTTTTCGGGGGCCTCCACTTCGCTCAGCCCACATCGAAGGACCCGAGAAATCCTCAATGTTGTATATAGTGTTCGAATTTTTGATGAGTGTTCGGAAAAGAAGAAGAGAGACGAAGAAAATACGACTGGCTTCGAGCTCATCGCATGATTGACTCGCTCGCGATGACTACAGTGCTGGCCGCAAAGACTCTGTCTGTCTCGGTAGCCGGCGAGTCTGAGCAAGTACACGGTCTCAGCAATTTGTTTGCAATGCTTCGTCTTGTTGGGCCAAGAGACTTGTCTGGCTTGTCCAGCTTTGTACCTACAACGTATGTCTACTCAAAGACCGTGGTCCAGTCCACTGACTGTATCCGTGTCTGGGTGAATGTCTGTGTGCTTGGAGACACCCGTGGTATGTCCCTTTGACAGACGCCACTGGATGTACTATGATACACTGGGGATTCTATGTCCGCTTTCTTGTGCGGGCCCCCACAGAGTCTCGCTAAGTCTCGCCTCAAGCAAATCACCAAAACGGGTCTTCGAGATGAGGATGTTCAGCAGTGGAGGGCTGGGTCAAGACTGAGAGGGGGGCCACTGTTAGAGAAAAAAGGAAGAGAAAAAGGTGCTTGGAGTGATGCCCACTTTTATAGACGCGGGCTTGTCGTGGTGCACGGGTGTGGCAGGGCAGACCCATGCCTGGGTCAATTACTAAACCCATTTTTATTGACTTTGTACACGCTGAAATTTCGATATGTCTCTCTGCATAGTGATCTACACTATCCTCGCAATTCACAAATGGGCAAGTTGCCAATCGCCTTTTTCAGATTGCTGAATCACGACCTTATCAGTCCATCTTGCCCAAAATCTCCTCATCCTCGTCCAAGACATTCTGCTTTTCTTCCTCCTCTTCATGGGGAGACTCCATTCGTGTGTAATGCTTTTTGCTTGGAACGTCAATATATCCTCCCACGTATCCTGGCATCGGAGAATAGGAAGAGGGAATCAGCTCCTCGGGCATGCGTAAAAAATCATCTTCAGTTTCCGTATTGTAGTGCGGGAGGGAACGTGAAAAGGGGGAATGACTCATGGGTGGCTCCTGCTCGTCCGTGATGGATCCGGGCTCGTTCATTCCCACGAGTATGGAAGCAGCTTCCAAAAGCTGGACCTGCTGATGCTTGGATATAAGTAGCTTCTTCGTCATCGTCCACTCGGGTGTGTGTTCCCACAAATGCTTCGCAAGAGACGAGATGTGCTTGTATGCTTTCCCGCAAGACTGGCACCGCAACAGGTCTTTTCCTCGGCCGCCATTGTCTTCGGAAAATCTTCGCGTAGCTAGACTCCTCGAGACTGTGGGCATGTCTGTATGCTTCCCATGGTGTGCACTGTGGCCGTGAAGATGACCATGTCTCATGGGAAGAGGAAGAGGATGGACGGACGAGTGCCTTCTCCTATACTGCTGCGAAGAATTCGAAGTCATAGATGCTTTTGTGGTATGTAGCGATATGACTCAACGCTCTGAAGTTTCAACGAGGCCCTTCAGGATGATGAGCCTGCAACTAGCAGTATGCAACAGGTGCTCTGACTCTAGGTCAAAAGGCTTGAATATGTCGTGGGAAATGGAAATGGTCAGGAAGGCTTCCTTTCAATGATCCGAAAAAGAGCCAGGAAACGGAGTGTTTGTGACGGGAATTTGCGGCTGAAACAGAACGAAGGCTTTCTATCTTCGTTTTCTTTTTTTTCCAGCTCGTTTTTTTTGTCTCGGTCGCTGCACCAAGCGGCACTCAATTGTCTCACAAAGTGAGCATTCTGCATGGGGCGTGGCCTACTTAGATTTCCTAATGCGGAGGCGCGCCCGTGCACGGGTCTTGTTTTGGTCTATTGCGTGCCACAGTTGGTGGCGGAGAATCATGCAGAAGGACACACCGAATCAAAAGGGTCTGGCACTCTAGACCCGAAGCATTCGGCCAGAAACTCGGAGCTGACACCAACCCACTTCTTCGCTTTTTGCAGTTGGAGAGAACATTGTGCAGTCTTGCCTTGTTTTGCAAGATTGGGCTATGCTTTGCGTGTTTCAAAACATTTTGGTTCATACCATCGTGTCAGCAGATGTCAGCCCCAGTTGCATGGAAAGTGTTGCTCTGGTGGCCTTCGTCCGGGGTTTGGCGAGGCTCCCTCGGCGCCCGGGTGTCCCAAAAAAGAGCAGGAAATCTTGATTATGGCCTTTGTAATAGAAAATGGCAACTCTTTCTTGAGTCTGCTCCAGCGATTTCACCCAGCAAGGAGTAGGATCAAAAGAGCATAAGGAGCTGCCCAAAAGGACACGATCCAACGTAGTCTTCGTCCCGACTTCAGAATGACTCCGAGTCGGCCGTGTCCTGAATCTCAAACCCTTTCTCAGTAGAATAAAGAATCTCTTGGATTTCCCCCATAACATCCAAGACACCAAGCAGCTGGACCTTCTCGGCGGCAGCGTCGTCCCTCGTATACTGGTCCTGGATTTTCTTGGAGAGAATCTCGATGTCCCGGAGCTTGTTGAAGTAGAAATTGCGCTCCGTCTCGAGGCTTTCCATCATGACCTTACACTCGAGAATTTCATCCTGCGCCTGCCTCAATTCCTTCGATTTCTCTGCCAAATCACGCACCAAATCCGTTGACAGCATCCGCGGGTCCAGCACCAGCGAAAAGGGCAATGTCGACGAGCTCGCGCGCTGCTTTGGGACGAAAAGCTGGCCGCTCCCTGGAGCAGAAACGCTCCCTGTGCTGGCACCCCTGCCGGGTGCTCGAGACGGCGCCAACGGCGTGCTGCTTCCAGAGGCATTGTTAACTAGAGTGTTCCGTCTCGATGGCGCGGCGCTCGTTCTTTCTCCTGCCTGGGAGGTCCCGCCACGGCGTCTCGTTGAGGCGTCGTAGGCCACGTTGATGTCTTTGTTCTCCATCCAGTGCCGCTTTAGCCACTGAAGAAGCTCCAAGTTGTCCTGGAGCCTGCACCTGATGAGTCTCTCCGTCTCGATCTGCCGGGTGATTCTCTGCTTGTTGAACGCCGCCTGGAGAACTTTCATGTTGTTCCTCGCGTCGTAGTCGGACACGTGGGGGCCAAACTTCACCTTCCCCATGGCCACGCCGCCGTAGATCGAGTCCATGATCTGGCAGTACGCGGCTCCGGTGCCGCACTGCTCGACCTTACTATACTCGAGGCCAAAGACACTTTTGAGCCATTGGAGAAGCTCGCTTCTGCTCTCGCCGACTGCCATAGTGAGTGTGTGTGTGCTGAGAAAACCGAAAGAAGCTTCCTGTCACCCGGGGTTCGCGGGGCGGGTTTCGGTCCTGGTGCTTTGTGTGGGTTTCGTTTTGTGTTTGTATCGAGTCCGCCAGATTCAGTTCGGAGGGGCAGACCCAGGGATCGGTGTTGTTTTGTGACAGCTGAAAAATAAACAAGGCTCCGTTGCACGCGTGTCACAGATCATGTGAGGGAGACCGCCCGCACTGTTGTGGTGTATGGGTGCACGTGACCCAGGATCTGTCCACGTCTATGGCACGAGAAACGATTGCCGGGGAAACTGGCAACGCAAGATCTGCAATGTTGCGTGTATGTGTTTGCGTCGGCGCCTGTAGCTTTGGCCCGGTGAGCAGAGATCCCGTAATCGGGAGAACGTAGGAATGGCGAGGGCGAGTTTAGTGCGGGCGCCTCGGGCAAGCAGGGTCTTTGGCTGACCTGTGACATATGAGCCCCACGGTTGAGCTTGCCACTGAATCGTGAATGCAGTCTCATGAGCTTTCTCTTCCCTCCAGCCGATGTTTTGTAGAAAGGAGCCATGGGCGGACGATGAGATGTTGCTCCCGACTCCCATCTAGAGAGGTCAGGGAACGGCCGACCTGTGTTGCGGAAGGAGCAGCGATTGCACGGAAACACCGATGGCTGGCGACAAAGGGGTCCAAGGCATTTCTGGGTCAGTAAGGTAGCATTGTGCTTTGTCTGGCTAGAGGAGAGAAGCAGCACGTGGTGCTGTATTCGCCCGCACCCAAACGATGACCAGACGGCGACTTTGCCTTTCATTGGTCTTCTTTCTGGCGAGTTTTTTCGCCTTTTGTCTGGCACTTCGCCTCTTGGATTTCAACGAGCCATCCTTCGACTGCTGAAATGCCATGTGGCTGCGCAGGAGACTCGGCTGACTGTCTCCTAGGCACCGCATCCGGCTGTAGCAGTCCAGTTTTCCAGTGGGACTTCAGTGCCGGCTGATTTTGGCAATTCCAGCCTTGAGAGTCGCCCCAACCGCTGGCTACAGACTCCGGTTTCCAGAAAATGAAAGAGGTTTGGGGAACGTCGCGTCAAAGAAGTAACTCCCCGTTTGCTCTGGACTCGGAGGATGCATGGAAATGTCAAAGCCCAGCACATCCTCAACTCTGCCTGTAAAATCCTAGTTTGAAACTAGTCTTGTGTTTGGCTTGGAAACAGCAGGCGGAACCCTGCCGGAGGACGTTTTTATTTCGAACTGTTGAGCTGCTGCTGCAACCTTTAGCGTTTTCAGCTGCTGGTCAGGCTTTCCCATGCACTTCCCAAAGGTCGCTTGCCTGATCCCGATCCATCAAATTCGAGGAGTGAGAGAGCTTGAAACTAGGCGCCAGTACACGGCCTACCGTTTCCCTGCGCAGGGAATGAGCTTGGTTTTGACGCCTTTGTTTTAGCGGCGAAAACGGCCGGTTGTGCTGATACACTCCGGCAACAACTCATTATTCTGTGTATTTTAGCCTGATGCGACTTTCGGACAGCTCTGTGCGTCATTGCATGAACATGCATGCGCATACATGCAGCCCTTGCATTTGTGCGAGCAGCTGTGCCGCATTCGAGGATATGGCTTCAGTTGTCACCTATTTGGATCGGATAGTGTCCTCTTTCAGCCATCCGCGAGTTACAAAAGATCACCATTCACCGCTGCAAGGGTGTTCGACTCGACACATGAGCCTATGCCCAGAAACCTGCTCGTAACACAGCTTTTTGTTCGCACAAAATTCGCACGCAAGAAACGCAAAAGAGAGAGACATAATAATCACAAAAAGGAGAGAAGAACGGGAAACCAAAGCAACGGCCAGCAAAGATAGCACGAGGGCACCGCTCCAACAAAAGGACGGTGGTCCGATGAGAAACAACCGTGGGGCATGCCTGTAATATGTCAGGCCTCCTAACCCATGCTTCGTAATGCGACAAAGCTTATCATGCGTCATTGAGCAGCTATTCGCGCGCAGGACGACGGAAATAAGCCCTTTTGGGAAGACCAGCCTGTGCGCTGCTGCAGATACTGGCGGGCTCAAACGAGGCTGTATGAGACGAATGTCAAGCCTGAAAGACAAAACAATCTAGGTGGTCAAGCTCAGCATACAAGCATGTCTCTGGGTTTTCTCTCAGAGGGGCCGGGCACTTTGAGAGCTGTCACGTGTCAGCCACTTTCAAAGCAGTGGCCGGTAGGTTCTCTCCAGAACAACGCATCTGCGTTGTGAATAAGCCTGACCACGACACTTTAATTTCTCGTAACGACCTTCTTGTGTGTGTCTTTCCGGGGATATCGATCATTTGCCAGCGAGTGATCCCCTGACTGTCGTTGAAGGTGGTGGACCACGCTGACGGTGTTGACGCAAAAACAGGCGACTTGGATTTGCGGGAGGGAATCTCGCTTCGGCCTCCGAGCTTGGAGTTCACGCCGGGACGATTCTTTGTCTCCGACGGGGCAAACGACTTTAGAGAGCCATTGTGATACTGAGTATGGCTCCCACAAAGTCCACGATTGGGAATCGCAGGTGAGAGCCGAGGCAGGCATCAGTTTCCATGCTCGAAATGCCGAGGCTAGGACAGCGACAAGACCAGACGATGACCAGAGACGTGCCGTGAAACCCCGAGAGCGCAAATCGATAGGGCCATTCGGACCGGTCCTGGTATGATTGTCTGCCCTTTTGTCTGCAGAGGCAATCCTCGGTGAGTTGGATACCGCGGCTATCCAAGTTTTTTCTGGCCTAGCGGAAAGCCTGGCGGAATTTGCCCATGTGGATTCCAGGCATTTGGAAGTGTACCTGGGGGAGGAGTCCTGGTACATGGGTTTACAGAGAGCAATCGTTCTACACCGTCCCGGGCGGCACCCTTGCGCTATGGCCGCCATTCTGGTCGTGAAAGTGGGAGCCTAAGGGCAAACTGGGGCTACTAAAGCTCACGATACTGTTTACCGATGTCATGGATTTTGCTGCTGGGAGCATCAGGGCACTGGCAGTTTACCCTACGCGTGCCGCCAGGCCAAGTATCTTACCTGCCCTTGCTTCGATCGAAGTTTCGTTGCAAAGGTAGCCAAGGGCCACACTGATGGGTGCAGAATCTCCAGGCACGGGTTGTTTTCTGGTGGCTTTCACGGGTTCTTTCTCACACACATGGCTTTCCAGCTGCGTTTTACGAGCCGTATCGACATTCGCCTGGATGACGTGGATCTCTCTTAAAAGCACTTCTGCTCTTGAGACTGGCTCGTGGACACCGGGTGCCAGCCCATCCACCGCCTTTGCTTGAATGCCATCGCCTACAAACTCGCCTTGGCCACACCTTTTCATTCGCAACTCAACCCAGGTTGTCGGTCCTTAAACGCGGTCTTCTGCATTCTTGGAGTTCGGCGCCGAGGCTCCAAGAAGGTGGGCTAACGACTACGGGTTTTATCTGGAAAGCACAACACTGAAGCTCGATGACCAGGAGCAAACGTGAGTCACCCGGACCTTTGGCGCTGCAACAGACCTGCTGCTGAGACTCGTTCTCGGGATACATGTGTGACTGCAAGGGCTCCTGAATGGTGTTTCTTGATTGTGTTGGTGGCCCCGATTGGTTTGCAAATACTTGCGTCGAGACGCACCCAACAGAAGCGCCGGCTCGGAGCATGTTCTCTGTCGTGAGAGCCAATCGTGCCCTCTTGATTCCTCTCTTCTTCACTTGGCCACAGCGTATAGTTCTGGTCCCCGTGCCTTGGTGGAACTGATCATGCGCCACGCCTGGCCGACCACGAATGGGCTGATGTCTCAAAGCTCCACCAATAGCGTGTTCACGTTCTTCCCACGGTCATCAGTCGTTTCATGGGTTTGGCCGTGGCCATCTCCACCATCAAAGGCGTCCGGGGCTCCTGCATTCCTGGACAGCCTCATAAATCTACCTGCCCGGGCGTCTGTTCCTCCCACTCACCTTGTCTAGATGGGGTGTTTTTGGTTCAAGAGATTCCCCAGAAAGTGACACGCCGCCAGATACTTCGAGCCCGTTTTGATCAATTGCGGTGTCCCTTTTATGCTGTTCAGTTTGCCCTACCCAACGCCTGGCCCCACGGGATCTTGTTCTCTGTATGCTTCACTAGGAACAGGCACATCAACTGGCCTCCGAGACACAGCACCACGAGAAGCGCATCTGCTGGTGGGGGAGCACTGTAAACCATGTTGGTGTGGCGTAACCATGCCTGCTCATTTGCTTGAAAGCACTACATCAGATGGACGCCTTCGTCGGAAAGGGTTGCTTCTTATAGAAGAGTTTCTTTCGCCGATGTGTTGTTTGTTTTCTTTGAGAGACTCAATTACTAAAGCATGATTTCTCATTAATGTCCATACTCTATATAAAAATGACGGGTTGCAAGATAGAAGCGATATTCTTCGCACATCTAATAGTCTATTTTGTCCGGCTCTAGTTCAGACACGAGTTGTTTTTTTAAGATACCGGCACCTGTCCAAGAAGCACCTTCCGAGCCCTCTACCAGATGGCTCATGACAGAAATGAAGGCGAACAAATTCGGTGGGGCCGGAAGAGATCCTTCTCCCGCCAAGCTTCACTATTGGAAATGCATTCAATCGAAGCGTGTTCAGGTATTTTCAACAATGCCCTGGAAACCGGCAAGATCATACTTGGCAAAAAAGCACAACGGCCAGCGACCCATTCACACATAATCTGAAAGCGTAATTGTGCGTTGTGTTTTCTTCCGAGAAAGATCTCCACAACTAACGTGGCCCGGGGCTTTGTAATGCTGGTGAATATTCAGTAAGAAGCAAGAGTTTTGAGTTCTATAGGCATACCGCTATCACGCGACCCGCCCGATGCTCCTGTCTCCGTGATTCTTGGCTCCTCGATAACGTGTACGATGCATTGTTCAGCGAAGCTCTCGCGGTTTAACTCCTGGTTGAGCAAGGGAGGTTCGGTGCTTTGATGTGCTCGTGAAAACTCCAATTTCCATGATCGACAAGAATACGTAACTCCGGTCCGTGAGCATGAAACCTCTTGGTGACGGACGGTCCTACTCCTGATATTCAGAATGTGCCAGCTCTCAGAACAGCGAGGTTTGTCCGAGTTTGTGAGCTGCAACTTGCAAGCCACTAGCAAATCTCCAACAAAAGTACCTATCACCAAGGAATTGTAATGACCGCTAAGTAATAGTTCACTTCATCAACGAGGGATGAGATGTCATAATGAGACTCCGCGAACGAGTTAAGGGCGACCCGCCGGGCTTCGCAAGACTCACGCGAGCTTGGCCAATGACTGGCAGAACTGGTAACTTCCTTTATGCTACTTTTTTGAATATCATGGTGTGAAGTCTTTGACCACCGATGGCCGAAAAGCCGCATGCACTTCTGAATAAGAGCAATACCTTGAATTTCACAAATTATCAATCAAACTTCGACATTTCAAGAATCTCTGAGGACCCTCACGTCACGACGAGTATGTTGAGATTTGGCTCTCACGATAGCGATTGTCTTTCTTGAAGACGCCTTATTTCATCGACCTTCTGATCGATTTTCTCGAGAAAAGATTCTTCAGCAGACTTGACGTCGGACCTTTTCTCTGTAGATTCTTCGGTCGGAGACTGGGAACGGCTGGCGTGTTTCAGACAGATCTGCTCGATCTGTTTCGCCACGTTATTCGATACATGCTGGTGAACGGCCGCCAACTGGTGAGACGAGGATGAGGAAGATTGACGGCGATGCATCGGTGAGGAGATCTCGACTTCTGTTGCCTTTCTCAAAAACTCCTGCGTGATGTGCCGCCCTAAATCGTGGATGTAGTCGAGATCTTCTTCGCCCTCCGGTCTCACCTCTTCGCAGCCAAGGGAGTTATCGTCTTCGAGACGAAATAGGTAAGACGAGGGAAACTTTTCTCTGCTTTGTCTGTCTTCCTCTACTTTCTCTAATTTCTTTTCTTTTTCTTCGTGTTCTTCTTTTTCTTCGTCTTCTTCGTGTTCTTTGTGTTCTTTGTTTTCTTCGTGTTCTTCGTTTTCCTCTTCCTCTTCATTTTCGTCTTCTTCGTTTTCTCCATCCAGACTGGAATCAGAGGTGTCGCGAGGTGTGGTTTTCACCCCGGAGCTCTTCCGTTCAGTATCATAAAGTGTGTTGTATTTCCACATCGTATACTGAACGGCGTCTTCAAACGCTAGTTTGTCGAAGCGGAAGAGATTGGCCAGGTCAATATTGAGAGGAGAATCCGGCTCCGGCTCGTCTATTAGCATGAGAATGGCCCCGACCAAGTTCTCCAAATTCCACGCGGGCGACCACGCTTCGTCCTTCAAGATGTCGAGGCAAATCTCGCCCGTCTCCAAGTTGATGTTCGGGTGGTTGATTTTCGTCGTGGATGAAAACTGGATCTTGGGAGGCTTCCGTGGGTACTGCGAGTCTGCCTCGATGTCAAGCTTCCATTTCCCGTTGTAGTAGTAGGGCGATTCGGCTGCGGACTGTTTCAGTATCACAGCTTCCCATTTGTGGATCGACTCCTCGGCGTTCACGGGACGAAGTTCGAGAATCTGGGGGTTGTTTTTGTGGGCTGGAGTCTGGCGAAGCTGCTTGAACTCTTTGAAAAGACGCTTTTCGGACATGTCTGGTGTATTTCTGTATCCCGTCGGACCTTGTGTGATTTTCGTTGTGGACTCGGTAGCAGAGCCTGGATTGGAGAGAAGGCCAGTTAGCAGGTTCTGGAAGTGGGGCGAGATGGAGGGCCAGCTTTTATGCCTTGTTTCTGTTTTTTTGCCTTCAGATGAGATCTCTGACGGTCCCTATCTGAGATCCGGGGGGCCTGTATGGGTGTAACGGTCCCGCGAAAAAAGGCTTGAAAAACAGAGCGACTAACTGCTTTGGGGGAGAACAATCACGAGACGAGTCGTCCGAGGCCCAAATCTAATCTGGGGAAAGGCAGGAGTTCACGGCGGTGGTCCTCGACTGCTCTGGTGTCTTTGGGGACTTGAGTCTTTTTCTCCTTGTGGTGGCGTGACGGTGTAGAGGAATCTTGGGCCGCTGGGAGGAGGAGTTGGGGGTACTGCGAAAGTCTATTTTTCCCCATTTCTTTTTCCTTTTCTGGCCCGGGCCTGACGTAGTCTCCTCGAGAAGGCGGCGTTCGCTGCACCTGGTGATTTCATGGGGTCATGTGCAAAACACCTTTCCACGCCCATCTGGCGCGCAATGATGTCATGGGCCTGTTCCTCGCATGACTCGGTGGCCAGGCATTGCTGAGTCTGGCGGAGGCTGGGGGGCCGGGAAACATGGCTACGGTGTGTGTCACAGCGTGGTGCCGGCCTTGGCCAGGGCTGGCTGGCTGCTGGCTGGTTGCCGCTTTTCCCAGACGTCTCACGGTTTTCTGTGGCTCCTCGGTCGGTCTGTTGCTGGCACGCTTGACTGCGCACGTGACTGTCTTGACCAAACCAACTGAGCACACGGCAAGAGCACCGGCGGGATGCAATTTCCTGGTCCTTCGTCTCCTGACTGCCTGAGGCTGGAATGACGGTACCGCCGGTGTCTTGGGGAGCTGTGCCGGTCTTCCCGCGGGCTTGCCTGGAGACTTCACACCAAACAACCATCGGGCTGGCTGTGGCTCTTGGGCGAAACGACCGGTCCTCGTGAATCAGCACGAAACTCCACGCCCTAAGACCCGTGTCGCGTATATTCTGGGCTCTTGAGTGACTGCCCGGCCCGGGCGGGGGGCTGAGTCTGGCTGCTCCTTTGTGAGCTGTTTCAGTAGACGCCCGCTCGAAGGCCCGACCCTTACATCTGCTGTACAGCGGGCTCTCCCAGAACAAACTCGCTGCTCGTGTGGCGTGTTGCCTAAAGACGGGCTGCTTCTGTGGCAAGCGTGAACCGGGAGTATGAGGTGTGCGGCCAGCACGTTGACGAGACAGTCCCTGTAGTGCAAGCGCCGAATCTCGTGTGCTTTTCACGCTTGTTTCCATTCATTCTGCGATGGGGCAAGACGGAACACTTTTGTCTTTTTGGAGCCTGCGTGGAGATTTCACAAGCCCGAAATTGACAGCTCCCAGACGGAGACTCTGGTTCGCCGTCATTCTCTTCTCACCAAAACGAGCGAGCTCCGGAGAAAGGACGAGACAACAACGCCGATTGGAGAAGGATGCAGAAGGCTACGTGGAGGGGGACCACTCGCGAAACCACTCTCAACGGGGGAAGCCTGTTTCAACGGAAGAACTCATTCCAACAGAGGAACTCATTCCAGACTGTCTGAATCCCGAGAGTTGCCCTGCTGAAATCAAAGCTCATGGAAGTACCACTCGGCTCCAAGCTGCCTTCTCATTCTCGTGGCACGTGGGAACCAAACCCCGCGAGCTCACATGATACCCCTATCTGGTGCTCTCAACGCCATCAGAGGAAGCTCCCCATCCAAAGCCATCAGAGACACTGGGAGAGTGGCAGCAAATTAGCCCGCATCTCTTGCTCCAGGATTCACTACAGCTATTCTCGAAGAGAGCGGACTCTTGACTTTACTCTTTGCTCAGCCAGGGTAGAAAGAACACTAAACTTGCGATTTCGTATCCCTAGTGTCGTTGATCACACGTTTAGAAGGCGCCAAATTGGACCATTTACTTTGCAAAGGTCGCCCAGGCCAGGGTGCCATCGGTCAGAGGACGTCTGAATCCTTCCGTGTCTGAATCCCTCGATGTCTGAATTCTTTGACGTCTGCATGACAGGCCACACAGTGCTCTGCTTATACTTCCTTTCACGCTAGCACTCAAAGAACAGTTCTGTGAATCAAAATGATCGTGCGACTCAAAGTGACTTCTTGGTCCGCCAGCGCTCGGTGCAATGGCCGTTGTGGCCTCTTGACTTTTCCAACGAATAAGACTGGCACCCGAAAGCATTGACACTTTCTCCTTGGGCATGGAGGCCGGTGACGACAAGCGCGTGAGACTACTTCCTCAAAACTTGACCTTTCATCCAGTTTTTCGATCTGTGACAGTCCCCAGATCTCCTTCGTTGAAGTTTGTTGGACTGCCCAGGTCAATCCCCAGAGTCACGCTAACGTATTTCACACTTCCAGCGAGGAAACGAAATTGACACTGAACCGTTGAAGGAGCTCCTGTTAATCGTTGAGAGACCCATGAAACGTGGCTTCGACTAGAGCATTTTGGAAGCTGATACGCCCCTAGTACGTTTCCTTGTCTTTCCAAAAAAACAGGTTTGCTACCTTCCTTGAAACCCAAATGTGAAGGCGATTCAGGAAACTACGACTCTGAGAGAAAACCATCAACTTCAGCCACATGGCCGGAAGACTCTTATCACAGAACCAGTGAAAATTTGGCTTCCCCTTATCACAGATCTAGCGAAATTCTGGCTTATACAACACACTCATCGCTACAGAGAAAATCAGCCATTCTCATACTATTGCATTGAATACTTAAGATGAAATTCAATCATAAATGGTCCGACGACTCAACCTACTTCTTGAGATCCTTGATCTCCTTTTCGAGGTCCTGAACGGTTTTCTTTTGCTGGGCCAATTGTTCCCTTAATGCCTTCAATTGCTCCGCCTCGTGCTTTCTGATATAGGCGTTTTCGTTGGCGGCCTCTCTCTCCTTGAAAGAATCGGTCTTACTACCGCTGGCACCGCCTGGTCTCGTGACTGAGTATGCTCTCATGGCGGGGGCTTTTTTGACGGGGGCTTTTTTGGCGGCGATTTGTCTCAACATTGTTATCTATTTTCGGTGTGATGGGTGAATTGTCAGGAAGTGGTTCTCTTCCTTTTTTCTGACTGTGGGAGATTTCCTCTCTATATATAGAGGGCGAGAAAGCGAGCGCACCTCCTCCACCGCCAGACACCTGCTTTTGTGCAGGTAAAGCAATAATACAACACTGGCCCCAGCTGCTGGAAAACTCTTGTTCTGAAGCTTCTCTTTATTCAACGGACGGGGCTCAGGAACCTTGAGTGCAACGCATTTAAAGCGCCCATTTCAAAAAAAACCCAAGAAAACGGGTTCTTGAGTGACACAAATGCACCTCGGTATTTCTCACTCCTGGTCACGTGACAATGCCGTTCTATCCAATGGTAGACTAAACGTCGTTCTTCTTTTCTTCTCGTTTTAGCCAAATCCAACAACGGAACGAGAACCATGTGGTCTCAGTGAACTGGTTTTGGACTGTCTGCTCAATTTCCTTCCATTACTATATACATTACAAAAGGACCCTCATAAGATTCTCTTGGGCATGAATCTTGCGTGTTTATTCGTAGACGACAACAAGCCAAGACCCACGGCTCTTTTGACGGCGATGCCCAATTTCCTTTGATTCTTTGCGTTGCACCCGGTGACTTCACGGGGTAAAACCTGACCCGTGGCAGAGATGAATTTGGATAAGATCTCTGGCATCGTGTACAAGTCGAGAGGATCGATGCCAGTCTTCTCGAAAACGTCGTTTGCTCCAGCCTGGTACTTGCTGTATGCGTCCTTACTGCTCTTGTCCCATTGTTTTTCCATGTCGACTCTGCTCATGGAGAAGTCAAATGGATCGTACATAGTCCCAGTTCTGAACTGCTTTTGAAATTGCTTGTCCACGACTATTGGCGGCTTCCCGTTTTCCAGGAGTTTCCTAGCAATCCCCACAACCTTCCTCGTGATGGCGTTCTCGCTGGACGTGGCAGATGTCCATGAATCAGCCTTCATTTCTGGACTCGACGGGAGCGTTTCGCCCTGCTCGTTCTGCTGCTGCTTTGCGGGCTGCGAAGTGGCAAAAAGACGCTGGGTCACCTGAAAAGACGCCTTTGGTATTGAGTGGTTTGTTCTTGCGAGTTGTCTGAACATTTTGCAGGGTGTTTTGCCAATCTGCGGACACTAGAACTGAGGGCCTCAGGATTTTTCAGCTTTTTCAGTTGATTGAGTAACTAGCTGAGTATTGTGATTGTGTGCAGGTTCTCAGTTTGAAAAGCCAGTTTCAGAAGTCTCTCGGCCGGGAATAGGCTTTGTTGAGTTTTTGTTCCAAGGGACTTGTTTTCTCCGCTTTGTTTGTTTTCATGACTTGGTTTGTTTCTTCTGCTCTTTTGTCGTTTCCTTCCTGGCTCTTCCCAACCGTTCACTGTCGCTTCAGGCCCGCGCAGTCTCGGTCGCGGAGCAGCTGCAGCAATATGTTCCACAAGTGGGGCCAGAGCAGAGACACTGCTGAAGTCTTGGGGGCCTGCTGCAAATACCTGTTCTACTTGTAACTTGGGGAGTGGGTCACACGCCAGACACCTGCTCATCTTCTTTTGCCCCTATCTTGAATTTATGTTCGTAAGTTACATTTTTGGCGAATTCCTTGCTTTTATTCAGCCAGCTGCCAGGTGCATGGTCCCGGCTGTTGCAAAATCATGGCCCACGAGCACTTTGGAGGCTCAGCCGGGACCACAACTCACACGTAAACAAAACCAAGAATAGGCAGTTCTTCCTATGCGACGCAAGGAGGACGTAGAGGAGGAAAGCCGATCTTCAGCCGGGTGCCTGGTCAACCCCTCCCAGAGTTGATTCCTCGAACACGGAGATGGCTATGCGATGGAGGGCCTGAAAGGAGCCGGAATTCCTCGAGATCCTGAGACTTCTCTTCCAATGTTTCACAAGCGCCTGAGCGGGGTGCTTTGCGACTTCAGTTCTGAACTCTCTCCTGACGAAAACCTGGCTGAGTCAATTCTCGAGAACGCCCTCCGAGCGTTTGACTGACTCGTGGTGTTGGTAGCCTCTCCTCTGGCGCTGCGAAATCCTGTTGGCCGCGGGGCTGGTGGCCTGGAGCCAGAGGCAGGTTGCACGCCTTCTGAGCGGATCTCGGTGCTCGCCGTGCCAAATCCGCTGGGAGAAACGCCTTCTTCTGCCAATCTGCTCGGAATGGCGTCGGCCCGTTTGGCATTGGTCTTCCCCGAAACACGTGGG
>JAJMCP010000036.1:0-79136 GCA_030573055.1 Metschnikowia anglica
AATCAAAGGCAAGGATTCTCTCAACTTGTGTGGACCGGCAGATGGTCTTGGGGCGTAGGTGCCGGACAATTTGTCCAACATCCAGTGGGATGGGGCTGCCAATCTCTTAAGGTGCTTCTTTCTAGGTTGTGTTAGTATGTGATGTCATGACTACAAACTGACTGATCTATCAGAAGCGGTGGACAATCGAGGGAAACTCAAAATTCAACGTTCACACTTGAATTATTGAGAACAGCCACGTCACCTTGACTATCAAGTGAAAGTGCGTGTGCGGCATTGACAGACACGTGACTTGTCCCAGCGGGAATCATTTCCAACCATAGGCCCACAAATCAGACACATTAAGGTAAGGAAAAAACTTTCGCCGTCGACAAATTTCGACATGAAAACGCCCTCAATTGTTCGACCACTTCCAATTATCATGACAAGGCTCCCATCCGCGTCAATCCGAAGATATGACTGGAGACCGATTTACACCTCGTGAAAGGAGACGGTATTTGTTTCATGGTTTCTGCTCGAAACGAACAGGCCTTTTATTTGTTTTTGCCTTTGGTTTGTCTGTCTTCAAATTGAAAATCAGATTAGACATACGGGCCTCTTGCCATTTTTGATAATTAGTTGTGATGAAAAAGAAGAAAAAGAGTGGTTAAGATTCCTCTCAAGAAAAATTTTCATTCACTGCTTGGCGACAAGCGCGGCTCACGTGATACTATACCGTATGCAGGTGTTGAAAAAATCTTTGAACGTCACGTGTATTTGACAGGGCTTCTATGGTGTTTATTGAATAATCTCATTAATCGGGTTTTGGCATAGTGTTTCAATGATGGGTTGATAAAAGGGGATAGTGATAAGTCATAAAATGTAATGGGCAGCCAAGGGCCCAAGCTAAGTGTATTCTTGTAACACCTCATTTTGTCACTTAGAGGTTAATCGCCAGCAGTGAGGTGACACGAAGCTTCTCTCGGGCTTTCCAAAAAAGCTTCTGTCGGCCCAAACTAGGATACTTGAACAATCACAGCGCTATTTCAACCTTTGATTTTACAGAGAAGCGGCGCTTGCAAAACCACAGTAGTCATCTCGTCATTCTCGCATCAAAATGATTTGATGTGATAATTCGTGGATTTGAGCTTAATTGTGATCATGGTCTAATCTTGGCAGGCCAAAGATATACATCAAACAAGCTTAGAAAATAGAATCCTTGGGCTCGTCGAATTTGTGAGTATTGAGTGCAGAGCCGCCGTTCCCCGTGGGCATATTGCTTTCCACATCTTTGTGCTGCTCTAATTTCTCGCCATGCTCAAGAGCCAACCTCTCTGCTCTTGATTTCTTTGCCACTTTTTCAACCTCGGCCCCGGTCATGACCTTAATCCAGTCAACTTTCAAGGAAAAAGGACCGTATTGCTTATCCAACAAACCAATGCCAACGGTCTTAACCTCTGACTTATTGAGCTCACTACCATCCTGAATAACACCCCAGTTTGTCATGACAAAGTCGTTGAGCGGAATCACAACAGTCTCCCATTCGCCCGGATGATGTAAGAACAATCTGTGCTGGAATAAGTCCGTGACCAATGGAGTATTTGCTTGAATATTCACGAGGTACTTCCGACGGTCTCCTTTCACTCGCAACACCATCAGGGCGTAACGGGACCAGTCCCAGTATGAGTCGCCAGAAAGCCACGAGTCTCGTTGGTCTTTCGTGCGGAACATAGCATAGCCAGACCGGGTGATCTCTGGGTTATCCTTAGGGAGGTCTAGATTTAGGTATCCATGGAAATGGCCAGCGCCAGAGTCAGCATCGATACTGAAGTTCGCCTCAGAGAACCCGCCCATTTCCTTATCGCTTCTCGTCATTATTTTTGAGAGCGATTCTTCGGGGTACTTGCGGAAGTTGAGAATCGTTTGTAACGCCTTTGTCTCGTCAGTAGACTTGGCAAAAATCCGGCCCAACGTGGAGTTCAACCCAAGTGATCTCAACGACATGATGATTTTGCTTGCGGGACTGAAATGCAATAGGCGCTGGAGGCGATAAAAAAAAGTGGTGCTTTTTTGCCTTCGTGGGTTTTAACTATCTAGGCGGCTCGACCTGATCTTTACCTTTCCTGTATTCTGTGTCACGTGCGAGAACAAGCCTGAGGCTTCTAGGTGAGAGTGCGGGTAGGGATCGGGTGTGAGCTTCAGTGTTAGATGGGTGAGAGAGAAGAGCCAGTTTGTTAAGCAGGTTTCTTCGACGCTAATCGGAAAACAAGGAAGAGGTGTCTATTCCGAATCAAAGAGGGGATAAAAAAGTTGATGGTGATGGAGAAAAAAACCGAGATGTCAAAAGAACATATCAAACAAGACACTGGGATCATCGATTACCTTATATATGCTAAGTGCGTGACGCAACTCATCAGATAATGTGGGGTGAGCAGGATCCCTGGTTGACCATCAGCTGCATCGGCCGTCAAGATTTCACCAGAAACCTAAAAAAGGAAAGCGCAGAGAAGGAATGGAAAAGGGGCGCTTTCGAGGCAACTATACGCAGACTCTCCCCTCCGTTTCAAATACGCTTCGAGGAACGAATCCAACCATCTTTTTGCCTCCCTCAAATTCTGGGGGTTGGAGTGGTGCAGGACAGAATTTCATTTCCCCACAACTGCGCCGCTTAATCTAAAAGGCTTCCTAATATGGGGAAAAGAACCCAATCAAAGAGAGGTGGGAGTTGGGAGTTGGTATCTGTCGTGAACTTTTGAGAGCACGAAAATCTTCCAAGAAGCTGATCGGCATTGTCGAAGGTGGAGTCTAGGCTTCATAATGGTCGAGAACCGCTCGGTCATGACCGACCAGTCTAGGCTGTATTTTTCACCGATTTCTTTGGTGCCGTAAGATACTCACCTGGCCATTTTAGCAAGTGTGTCAAGCAGCAATGGAGTCACCAAAGCACATCCTTTATGAAGGATTTCAAGCAAGCATATGTCATGTCTGGTGTATTTCGAGGGATGTGATGAACGGCCAAGAATTTCCCTCTATCGCTGTTCCTTCCTCGCGACAACTTGTAGTTGAAAATTAAACTTTTTAGAGGCGGCTTTGACGCTTTGAAACAGTCACCCACTTTTCTCCTATGTTCTCTATGCTCTGTACCCCCGGGGTACACCAACTGAGCATTTGCTCATACAGTGAGGCAAGAAACTGAATTACTTCATCAATTTTATTTGAAATAAGAAATTGTTTCGGTCACAGGTCCCTTCTTCAGTTCTTTCATGATAGTCGTGCCTAAAATGAAGCGGCCTTCACGGTGACCAGCTTGCAACTAACTCTCCACCCCAATGTTCAAATTGCATACAATTAGGACTAGAAATCGGGCAACTTCCCGGCCGGGCTTCCAAGTAGACAAAGCTACACTATCCCATGCAACCAAAGCTTCATTTCAGGCTGCTAGCTTGATGACCACTAAATTTCTGTTTGCTTTCTTCTTTGCTCTCAATTCCCACACTTCTTGGTAACAAGGTGCTTGATATCGGACGTACCAGTAATGGTGGACGTCATTTTTGAACTAGATGTTCTTCTACTTTTGGCTTTGTGAGAGAAGTTTTTCTATCTTTTAGGTTTGAAAACGTGAATATTCTATACAGCATCATAACTCGGTATGAGTATTAAAGTGAAAAGTACTCCCTATTCTCATCAGACTCACGCAAGACTTTTTTGAACTCCCCGTCTGTGGTGAGTTGAATTTTCCAGAATCGTGACTAGGCAGTGGAGTCCAAGAAACCAGACAGCTCTATTTGATTGGCCAGTACCCTGGAAACAAATAATGCATTTTCTCCAAGACATCCTTCTTCACACCATTAGAGCTTGTGCTTACTGAGTATTTCATGGAGCCCTCTAGTTCGGAAGCAAGTCCCAGCGTTTCATGGTGCAAGTCGTCAGAGATAATGTCGACCAACTTGCCCGCAACTTTACATGCGTTAGCCGAGTTGGCCTTCAAGTTGCCAACGACGGTCTCTACAGTGACGGGGTCCTCGGTCTCATTCCACGAGTCATAGTCAGTGGACATACATATCATTTGGTAGGCAATTTCGGCCTCACGTGCTAGCTTGGCCTCGGGCAAAACCGACATGTTGATCACAGATCCTCCACAGGTCCTGTAGAATTTAGATTCTGCCCTGGTGCTGAACTGGGGCCCCTCCATACAGATGACAGTCAAGTCCTCGCCGTTTTCCGTGTGTGTCTTTGAGTGAAGAGTGGGCTCTACATTTGAGTCAAATGCCTCCAAGAATCCTTTGGAGGGAATGGCATCTGCAATGAGCTTGTTGAGTTTCACGTCGAAAGGTTCTCCGAAGGTGGCGTGGGCTACAAACCCTCTTTCGAAAAACGTTGATGGCCTGATGCCCTTAGTACGGTCGATGATTTGCGTGGGCAAGACAAAGTCACGAGGTTTGATTTCGTGTTGCAAAGACCCCACTGCCGAAAAGGCGACAATGGCCCTGACTCCAAGCTTCTTCAACGCAGCAATGTTTGCTCTCAGGGGCACGTCCGAGGGCAACAAGTCGTGGTGAGAGCCGTGTCTCGCCAAGAAAGCCACGGAGTGGCCCTTCTCCGTGACAGACACCGTGATTTGGGCTGATGGGAACCCCCATGGCGTCGACACTGTGAGTCTGGCCACGGGCTTCAAGTTTGGAAGGTCATAGAGACCCGTGCCGCCAATAACAGCCAATGGGATGGGCTTGTCGTACGTGTGCGGTAACGCAGCAAAGTCAACACTTTCTCTGTGAACGGACATGACGTGTTTTCAAAATCTTGGACTGATGCTGAGCTTGACCATGAATAATTTGTCTGATCTTGTATGTAGGTAAGACTGCCTGCTGCCACGTTTTTGCGGCAAAATGACGAATACAAATAGCCGAGAAAAAGACCGTAGAAAAGAGAACCATCACCAAGGCATGAAACACATTAAAAACATCACAAGCGTTCAAAATCAAGGCCCGTACATTCGTATTGCTCGAGAAGTGAAGACAACTAAAGTTCATGGCCATCCTTTCCTAGGGAACTTCTTACTGTGGCTCCGGTGCAGGCCTGGGTGTCCGGGAGCAGAGAGTGGCGCTGCTCATCTGACCCAGAGACGAGGTGCGAACTGCACTTATAGCATCCCAGCTGGAACACCGGAAGGATCGTGTCACCCGAGGGAAAGATGGAGTTTGGCGAGTCAATCCGAAGATGCTCGCCTTGGTTCCGGGTTAATGCAAGACTGCACTACGATTTCAGGTTTTGAAAATTCGTCTCGAGTTCATGTGGGATTTTTGGTGCTTCTGTTTCTCGCATCAAAGCGTGTTCAATCGCGGAACGAATGCAGCACGTCTGTCGCTTTAGCCAAACTTCATGAAACGAACTTTGGTATCGAGCTCGCTGTTCAGCGCAAGATTGTGAAAACTGGTCATCGAAGACAGGCAAAGGAACAAAAGCTGGGAGTTTCGGAAAAGGCTCCAGGAGCTTTTCTATACCTTGATTCACAATCCCTTCTCCACTGCCGTTGACGGGACTACTGTTCTCCCATGCCAACTGGCCCCCAATCGCACCCACCACGTCCATCCAGAAAACTCATGACCTGCATCACGTGCCCGCGAGGGATAGTATCCTCTCCCATGCTTGGTGCGACAGATCCAAAAAAAGTGCATGGCTCGCCGTCACACGGACTCATAGATACATCACATATCTGGCTGTCTTCTTTTCTATAGCATCCTTTCCTTTGTGCCACCATGATGTCCCTGTGTTTGTGTCTATTCAGCGGGAGATCTGCTATGCGGAACATGGCCCGCGGCATTTCTAGAAATTCGATAAGACTCCTGTCGTCAAAGAAATCAGATAGCAAACCCGAGGACCCACACGCTGCTGCGGGTCCGCCGAAAAAGCAGGCTTTACACCAGGTAAAGAAGAAGAAAAAGATTACCACAAATGACGAAGCCACGCAAAATATGACAGGAAGCAAAACGGCAGGCAAATTCGCCGGTAAATCTGGCAAGAAGAGCTCACCCAAACGATTTCTGCAGAATTATATTGCTTTCAAAGATCTCCCCAAACCTTCGAAAGAATTCCAGGATATGTCCACCGAGCAGTTCAACGCTCTGCTTCACATGACCAATCTCCCGGAGCAAGGCTTGCCCAAACACGAGGAACTAATGCCTTTCACTGGGTTCAAGTACGACTTCCAGCTCCAGCCTAAACACCGTCTTCCGAAACGTCGAAGTCCTACTGGCGCTCAACCCCCCAGTGCCATAGAACCAAACCTCGCATTACTAGGTATAACCATCGACCCAGACACGCTTGCAAGTGGCTTGGAAGAGCATCCGCTTAGAGAGTCGATCACCGGGATGTGTGTCATGAATCCGCTCATGAAGGAGCTCAAGAATAAATCTTTATGGGAGTTCTTCCCCGAAAGTAAGAGGTACGGCTCATCCCCTTTTGGCGAGGGTGCTGGCTTCAATGCGTTCAAGGAATGGGAGGACCTGAAGAATGCCAAGCTCAAGAACTTTGAAGCGAAGAAGCAAAAAGAAGAGAAAGAGTTTCGTGATTTCTGCAACAACTTACAAGAGTCAAATTCTTTCGTGAGAAAATCGGCGCCTCCAGCAGTCAAAGCAAAAGCAGCATCTTCAGCAGGCCCCTCTTCTAAAGCAGCAAATTCCAGCAGCACGTCCGTGGAAACCAGCGGAAGACGAAAGTTGGATCGCGGCTTATTAAGACAGTACCGCAAGTACAGAAAGGAGCAACAAATCAAAGAGTCCAAGAATGAGAAGGAAGACGAATGATCGTACTTTGGAGCTACAAAAGCGTTGCAATGGTTTTGTTGGGAGGATTAAATAGGATATACTAAACAAATTTTTGAACAGGCTTTTTGGCACATCAGTTATATTCAACATAGGATACTCCAATTGATACTCTATTCGATAATCTTCAACTCGACATCTCCATACCCGAATTCATCTTTATTGTCCTCATACAAGCGTCTAAGCTCCTCCACGTACAAGCGATGATAATGGTCACATAAATTCTGGGGCACTTTCCTTTTTCTAGTCTGTGTTTTCTTTCGCTTAAGGCTTAAAAGATTTGTGAACGAAGACAGCCTTTGCTCTCTTGGTGTTGGGTCATCAACCCCATCCAGAAGAAGCCCCGACGGAACATAAATTGGCCTCCCCGTGACAATGTTCATGGGTGTTCTGTAAGGGAGAAAGCCGAAGTCGTAGATAAATACGCCCCTTGCAGAAAAAAAAGGTAAGGTAAAGTGAAACGTGTTCTTCATCCATTGTTGAAAGGAGTGGCCCCACGATCCTGGGGGCGGTCTTGAAAGCTTATAGATGTCAGCTTCGCCAAATCCAAACACAGGAACTAATGAAACGTTCCCCAACTCGATCGCCAACTTAACAAAACCTTTACGCTTGTGCAAGACCAACCGGATTTGCTTCCTTGCAAGTGATGATGCAGTCTCACTATCATTGCTTCCGCTCTTGGTAGCTTTTTCACCGTCAGCGTCTGAAGTGGTTTCCACCTCTTCCTCCTTTTCTGGAGAATCGCTATAGCCAATTCCAACACGGTGGTTACTTCCTACCACATCGTTCAACAAAGACTCCTGGGCCCCTCCCACAACCAAGCAAACCGAGTTGTCCCCGTTGCTGATGACAGATTTTATATTTTTACCGCTTGCACTCGTGAGTCCCAAACTAAGTAAGTAATCACGAAAGAATGGAATGACAAATTGTTCGGTTAATGTCAAGGGGAACACATATCCAATGCCGGGGAATAGTCTTTCGCCCTTGGAAGGATCATGAAATAGAGATTTCAAAAAACGGAATGGAGGCTGGAATGGCTCATTGCGCAAAATGTTCGTGGAAAATAGTCCCATGACTCCCATGGATATGACCCCATGTGGGTGATACCCAAAAATGTACCTCGGCCCTGTGGCGACCTTGTGGTACTTTTGCGGCTTTGTAGACGATTTCCCTTCCTTTTCAGAAGCCTTCACAATTGATGATGACAGATCACTATCGTTGAGTCGCTTCCGAAGCCTCAAAAAGCGGAATACTTCGTCCACGACAGTGTAAGAGTGTTCCGAGACCAAATCCTGCTCGTCGTCGGAAGAAGACTCAGTTTCCACCACCTCTGTGGTGAAAGTTGGCTCCAATTCGCAAGTCTTATGGACACGGATCGGGAAATAATCAACAAACCATTGCCATAGAATGAAATTCCGCATAAAGTCTTTCACCCGGTAAACAACCTTGCCGTTTGTGGGTGTATGCAAATCAAAGCCATAAAGCCAAATGAAGTAGGGAATGATAATGACAAGCCAGGCGATCATTCCCATGTAAACTACAAGTAGAAATAGGCAGCAAAACGAAGGAATGGAGACGGTGTGCCATGCCACAGCCAAAGTCTGCAATCGTCTTTCTAAAGAGGTGTTTAAAGGCGCCACATTTATATAGCTTTTCCTCCTTCTCATCGTAGGTTTTTTTCCATCGGGACCAGCCTTTGAGGAAGAAGTGGTATCGGCGCTCGCAACAGAGGAGCGATCTGACTCGATTGAATCAGTGAACAGTTTCTGAGTGGCTTTTCGTGATTTGACAAGGCCGGAGCTTCCGGTTGCGGAAAAGCTCGAGGACATTCTAAAAATCAGAGATAAGAAAGTCAAGCGTCCTTGGTAGAAGCGGAGGCCTCGAAAAAGCCGATCTCGCTGGATAAACTTGGAAAGGGCCTAATTGGATAAGGGCCGGTCTGGTTTTGTGGTGGTGGGAGTGGTGGTGGTGCCGCTTGGGCCAGGATTCGAGGCAGCAATTTGCAGAGAGTGTAGAACTATGTACGTATATATGGATGTTGGTGTTAACTGGTGCAGGGAGAAGCAATTTTCGATGCGACAACAACGGCGGGATTGAGCTCTTCGTAGTATTTAGAAGAGGGCTTGTAAGGCGCTCAGTTGTCTATCGAGGTTGCTTCGTGTGGTAAGAGTAGATATATGACAATAATCACAAGAATGCAAAGGTGAATAGATCAATGTGTCAAAGAATGGAGTGGATCTGAGATCTGGGATTGCGGGGGTCGGGCCGGCTGGAGCAGTCAAAAGGGGAGCAGGAGGCACACTAGATTTGGGGGCAAGCGAAAACCGCGAGGAGGTAGTGTTCTTTTCTTTAGCAAGTGAGGGGGTCTCTCAAACCAATTGCGTAGATAGAGACGAAAAGAAACAAAGGGAGAGGGAAAAAGAGAAGACAACGCAAAAGAAGACAGCCAGTAGTATAAATCTTTGGATAGGTCCTCTCTAAAAAACAAACCACGCACCGGTTTTAGAGTTTTACATTTGTTTCAACCGGAATCGCCTGCTTTTTGATTCACGTTAGAATGTCACGGGATCCCATGAGAGATAGGCGCGGGGGCTCCCTCAGAGCTCGAGTTCTCAATCGAGGACGTAGAGCATATAGCCAAACAGAGCGAATGGAGCGAAGCAGCCCGCCCAAAACGGCTTCCTCCTACCACACGTCAGAAGTCTCTGAGCCTTTTAAAGTTTCGATTATTTCTGGGCAAGAATTCCCAGACAAAAAAAAAAAAAACACGGTTTGTTAACACTGATTGCCGGTGGCAGAAAACCTCGACGTTTATTTTTTTCTTTTTGGGGATTATTCTCTTCGGCAATTGTCTATTTCGATGGGGGAGGACGGTTTTGTTCCGGGCCCATTCAAACCAGCAGGCACGATTCTGCTCGCTGCCTCTCTCACTTGCCCTACGCGGGGCCACAAAAATGTAAGCGACAAAATGCTACAGGTGTGCTCATTCTGGCCCAAGGGCTCTTCGCCTCCATACTCAGACAAGCTCATAACCCAAGGCCGCTCCACGCAAGATTCTCTTCCACAACATCTGCAGGGCGTGCACTCTAATCCAATAGTCTAACTGACCACACTCCTTAATAGAACAAGAACAAACGGCGGATTATGTCCCGCCTGTTTTCCTTGGATCCTAATTCACAGAAGACGCACTACTCAATCGATCTAGCGAGTCGCAAGAGGCAAAAGCTTGTAAAACCTGCTGCTAACTCCGACCGAGAGGCTGATAAAGAACCAGAAAAGAAACCCGAAAACCAAGCCAAAGCTGCCGATAAAAGCGATGAATCTGTCGGAGTTTGTGATAAGAAAGAAAGCCTTGGAGACGGCCAGCCTAGTCGGCACCACGAGACACCTCTCTTAGCTCTATTGGGCGAGTCTGCTGACCATGTTCGGCACAGATACTTCCTATACGAGAAAATTTGGGGTCACCAGAAACAGGCAATCGAGTCGATCTTGAACTCGGCCAATAACTCTCTTTTCGCCAATCTCCTCCTGTACATTCAGGACCCCATTTCCGTCAGGCTAGACACGGCGTTCCTCGGCTTGAGCTCCAACACTGCCAACAACTTGCGCCTCTTGGATGAGTTCTCATCGTTCGTAGCCGACGACCCCCATAAATGCGCCCATGTCAGAGTGGTGAGATTGAACTCTAAGACATGTGTCAACATAAAAGCTGCTGTCAGAGAGATAATCAAGCAGATAGTCGAAGGAACCTCGCCTGGGCCAAGTTCGGAAGAAGAATCTCTTTCTACTGAAGACGAGGTAGTGAAGGAAGAGGACGAAGACGAAGCCCAGCTGGATAGCGACAATGAGATTGAAGTCGAAATTGAAGAAGAAGAATATGAGGACGAAGGATCCATCGAACTCACTGGAGGCAGGATTTCTTACGACTTTGAGATCGTACAGAATTGGATGGATTCGTATAGGAAGAAACATAAGTGTGAAGATTCTCTTCGGATCATTGTGGTGTTGGATGACAGCGACGGATTTTCCAACGAGGTTCTCAACCAGTTGTTGCAACTCATTTGCATATACACTTACAGATACCCCATTAAGATGATCATGTCATTGAGCTCCCGGAACGTCGGAGACTGGATTGATTCGAACATCACCAGTAAGATAAGAACATTGATAGAAAGCGTCAAGTTGGAGGCCAAGGACAATAAGGATATTGGGTTTCACGTCATTGACGAGATTCTTCTCCAGAATGAAATCGTCGCTCAAAATCCACTTCTCTTGGATGCTCATTTGTCCCTGATCATCTTGAATAGATTCGAAAACTCGAACAACTCCATTGACAGTTTGATAACTGAGCTTAAACTTTCCTACATGATTCACTTTTATCAGCTGCCTCTCTCGGTCTTAGTGGATCCCACATTCGTCCCGGAGAAATTTCATTACGACGCGTTGAGAAAGCTTCCCTCTTTCAAAACACATATTGAGGTTCTTGTACATCAGCTCGAGAAAAACCTTGGCGAAGTTAATGGAACTAAAATCTTGAAATTGCTTCAAAACAACAAGGAGCTTAAAAGTCTTCTTGATGAGTCAAGAAGCTGTATTCAAAAGTATCAGAATTCTGTAATGAATGCCGTCAACATGATATACTGGCTTTGTGGCGGATCCACAGAAAAATTTCAGATCTACAAGTTGATCACAAACAATCAATTCATCAACTCGGCATTTTCGACAAGCGTATTGAAAAATCTTGCTACGTACAATGATGAAGAGTATGATGAATTTGTCTCCTTTTTGTTTGGCCCTCACATTTGCGATGCTGTTGGCATTCACACAGACGAGGACATGATAAGGCTCAAGGAACGGCTCGGAACCAGTACTGCGGGTGACCTCAAAGAGCTCATTACCGACTACTTCCATGCGAACAAGAACCTCAACATGAAAATTAGTGATAATCTATTCAACGAGGTTCTCACGATAAACGGAGGTCGCAGTGAGCTAGATGATTTGAAACCAGCGGTATCTATCGAAGAAAACTATGAGAACCTTATGATCAATCTCATTCGCCCGAGTACTAGAGAGTTGATCGAGATCGGGTTGGACGAGCCGCAGAGATACTTAAGAAATACTTTGATCTTGGACTCTCTCGGGCAGAAAAAGAAGAGCATCAGACTCTTGGGTCCGCCTTTGTGCAAACTATACCAAGTATATAAAGATGCCCCAGTGAGCATCAATTTGTGGGATTTCTATGTGGCATTCAAGCAATCTCTTCTGCAGCGACAAATCGTCGCTGAGATCGATCGCCATGTGCAAAGCTCAAATGAGGATATCAAAGGAAAATTGGCATCGATAATGGAAGACGTGAAGGAACAGGAGAAGACATGGGATAAAATGGTGTACGCGTGGTTCCTCCAGGGGTGCTATGAGCTCAACTCAAAGGGATTTTTGAAGGAGAAAGTAAAAGGGGATTACATGGAGAAGTTGATTTGGAAAAATCTATAGAGAGTATAATGCATATAAAATAATCACTTAATATTAATTGAACCAGCTAATTATTATGAATAAGTTTGTGACCCTCGAAAAGTCTAGTGAATAAATATAATCTATGGCCGCAAGGGAGAGCCAAAGAAGCAGTATTAATGTCTAAAGGTGTTCAGATTAGAAGAGCCATTTTCATATGGACTTTGATAATGCAGAGTCTGAAGCATTTCACTCTGCTGGTTTTTCGGGTTCAGGCGCAGACTCCAGATCTGCTTGAAGGGGCTTCGAGTCCTCAGGTTTCCGCTCTTCAGGTTTGCTTCCTCCTGCGACGGGTTCGCCTTTGGCCTCGCCGTTCCAGAGATTGTTGTACGAGTTGGACAACGTAGAGCTGACGGCATCTCTGTCCACATAGCCACGGCCAGCCGCAGCGGTGATCACCATTAAAAGGGCGAGAACCGCTATGATGGATATGATGATGTATCTTTGCGAGCGCAAGAGCCTGGCGGCAATGTGATTTTTTTGAACCATTTTCGTTTGTGGACTGAGTTTTGGAGTGATCCGTAAAATTCTGCCAGAGAATCTTCAGTGCTTAAGTATGCGCAAGTATTGAGTGTGGGTGTGTGGTGGTGAATCGTGAGGACGAGTGTGAGTAGAGATAAAGTATGCACGAAGATAAAGTGTGAGGATACGCTGGAGTGTGGCACGCGCATGGAGAGCATATGGATGGACCAGCCCCGACTGATGCTGATGGGATGCCATTGCAACAAAGGACCAAAGTCTCTACGGTATGATGGAAACCATACAAGAGGGCTCAGATTCCCCAGGATTCATCTCTCGAAAAAAAAGCCCTTCTCCTCCCTCTCACCGTGGTGCCCCGTGCGGCATACTCACATGTCTCATAATCTCACATTTGGGTTTAGTTGGTCGGTGCGCTTCGGCACCGGCCCCAGTCGGACACACACTAGCTGCGAAAACTCGGGCGGCGCCTCCTCGTCAAACGGCAGTTTTCCTCCTCCGTTTGAGCGGGGGTTTTCTGATGGAATTTGCGCTCGGCCAATTGTGTTCGTGATTTTTGGGTTTCTCAACCGTCGGCAAACCTTCATTGAGTCCGTCCTATTGTTCGTGTTGCACGCACCCGAACCATCCGCAATGGAGCAGGCCGTACTTGAGCCACGAGACAACCCAGAACGCCACGCAACTCAGAAAAGCCACAGACGCTGATAAACCAGTAGGAAAGAAAAAGAAAAGCATCGCAGTGTTGGATGTGGGCGCCAGGGCGTGAGTGCCCAGATGTGTGCAATTGGGAGATCTTTGCCTGAGTGGAACTCTCAAAAATACATAGAAGTAGACCAGAGCCCCAGAGTTTTTTGAGACCGGTGATCCCGCAAGCCCGGAGCTCGAAACTCAGAACTCATAATACAGACGCAGCCATGGATGCTAATATGGAACTGGGGATCAAATTTAGATTCAAAAATAATACCGAGTGCATATGCCTCGGTTTTTCAGAGATTTCGTCATGCAAGACACGCTCGACTGCCTGCTTGGCTGAGCTGGGTGAGGCGGGATCAAGGCGAGCACTAAAGGAGAGGGGCGCCAGATTCACCTCGATCCCAAGCACCAGAGACGCAATGTGGCTCCAGCAGTCAAACGGATAAACGATCGAACGGTCAAACGACTAAAATAAGCAAGCGAACAGGACAGACAGTGCAAGGAAAAAGAAATTTCAAGCGGTCTTCAAAACCCTGTTGCCTGTTGGCTTCTCCTTGTTAGTGTTTGTTTCTTTTTCCTTTCTCTTTGTCTCCCTGTCCCTTGTTTCCTTTTAGTCTGTTTCCTCTGTTCCTTTCGTACATACGAAAACACGGGCACGTTCCGCTGCTCTCCTGTGGTTTTCCCGGACAGGTTTTTTTGGCCGTCCTTGTTTCCTTGTGCGCACAATAACCCTATGTTCCAAGAGCTGTCTCGAAGACGCTTGCTTGGGCGGAAAGGACCGAGTAGGCAGAAACAGCCGAAGAAAAGCAGAGAATTCCCCGTGCTGTTCCCAGATCTCTGCTGTAATGTTCCCTCAAATGTTCCCAGTTTACTTTTTCAACATACTACGTCCGAGCTCGAGTCTCATACGACGAGTGTTCGGGCACGCCTGTCTCGGCTGTTTTCTTAGAAGAAGATAACCCCTTCACTTGTTTGATTTCTCTTTCCCCCTTTCCTTATTTGCTTTCGTATTTGTCTTGGGCCGTAACAAAGGAGCCAGGCTCTCTTCTGCACTGGTTTGGCACCCTGGCCACGCTGAGAGATATCACACCACTTTCCTTTCTTATATACAGAAAATCACCTGTTCCACAGTATTTCCCGGGTTCCTTCCCGTGGGTTCCTGTTCTTACATCACTGTTCCCGTGAGCGCCTTGGATCTCTCAAAACTCTTGCTGCAGATACTCTGAGTGCCCTGATACTCCTTGGTTCTTCTTTTTTTTTTTTTTGGTTTTTCTGGCTTCACTAAAAGTCTGCTTTTTTTTTTCCATTATTCCAATTTCTACCTACCCACAAGACTTTCGTTACATTCTACTCGGAGTCTCTCATCAATACTGGCTACTTATTACCTGCTTTGTCCTAACCCGGCCGTGCTCATTACAATAACACTGAGCCGTTGTTCGCTATAATAACATCCGCTGCAAGCAAACAAAAATGTCACATTATCAGGCAGATCCGGGTCTTGATTTTGACGAGGCAAACGCATTTCTAGCGGCTCTTGCCGATACAGTGCCTTCACTCGATAAGTCCAACAATTGGAATAAAGATCTTGATTTAGACCAGCTATATTCACCGGTCTTCGAGACCAAATTCGAGCCTTCCTCTCCCGAGGTGATCTCGTCCAACGGGTCCATAGACGAAATGCTAGTTGGAAGCTCAAATGAATCAGACTTTTCTAATCCGCTTGCTCCCTTATATAGCAGAGATGTTTTCATGTCGTCTGCCGAGCAAGAGTCCTATGCCAATCTGCTTGGGTCCACGATGTCGCCATATTTGGACTTCTCTCCCAACTCGGGTCATTCGTCTTTACACCTGCCGGATGTTTGCCAGGCGAACACTGGTGCCATGAACTCTATCCCAGGCGTTGACTTCGAACTAGGCCTTCAAGCTGAGCCCAACAGAAACCCTCTTTTCTATTCAGAGAATGAAATCGAATATGAACGTGTCCAGCAACGAAATGGACAAGTTGACACTGCGGCTGGGGAGAAGTTTCTTGACTCCAAGCCTAAAGTCAAGGCGTCAAAAGTGTCTAAGCCCGAAAGAAAGCCCAAGACCTCGCACAATGTCATCGAAAAGAAATACCGAACGAGTATAAACTCCAAGATCTTGGAGCTTCGTGAGGTGGTGCCCACACTCAAATTTGCCACGGGGAAAGCTCGTGTTCTGATGGCCGATTTGGACGGCTTGAGCCCGGCCTGTAAACTCAACAAAGCGTCCATTCTCACGAAGGCCAACGAGTATATCAAGCACATGAAAAAGAAAAACAAGCTTTTGCAAAAGGAAATCTTGGCTCTTCAAGATCTCGTTGCACTGGCTGGCACGTCTCAGCAAACACAAGAGTCATCGCCCGAATCACAAAACTCAATTCGGGAGTCTTCACTAGACGCGTACACGACTTACCTTGAGACAAATAACCCTTCGGGGAACTTATATCAAAGACGTGTCACACAGACTCCAGCTGGAGATGTTGTGTTTGATAATTACTCTACATTTTCCGACATCAACACGCGGGCTGCTCCATTTCAGGCCGTTCAAAATAATGAGGGCATGTCCATGAATCTGAACGCAAATTTGTTTTTTGGTGGTTTGGTTACTTTGATGGGCTCATCTTACATCAATGACAACAACTTTCAGGCGATGTCGGCTTTGCCGTTCTTCCCGGCAACGCTAATAGGCAAGCCTATTTCTTCTTCGGCGACTCAATTGATCTCTTCCCTCAGAATGTGCACCATGTGCTTTGGTATCTTCATGATGGTTTGTTCTATAGTTGGCAGCGATCATTTCAAACCAGGTAAGGAGAAGAAGCCCCGTACGCCAGAAATCCTTTCTTGGATCTTATCATCTGTGGGTATAAAGCCACGGGAAATTCTTGATGATCGCGAAAGAAAAGAAGTCATCAGTCATCTCATGGGGGCAACGCCTGCTTCAATGAGCGCTTGGGTCAGAACTTACCTCAGATTACGCACGAAGGAACCAACCTTCGAAACAATACTTTTGCAATTTCTAGTTGGAACTGTTATTGTCAAAAAGGGGTTCGAACTTTCAAGACTAGTTGCTTTTGATTTGAGATGGAAGAGACACGCCTTGATGTCGGCGGAGTACTCAGGTGAAAACGAGAGCTTGACGAGAATTTGTCAGTTGTTAAAAACAGTTGATAAACTGCTGATGTTCGAATCTGAGACTTTTTCTCAACGCCTTTACAATCTTTCCCACCGCAAGCCGGTTTGCCAAGGTATTGTTAATGGCGAAAATGCTCTGCTTTTCGTGGATTCTCTCCTTCGAAACGAAAACGATTTGTATGAGGTAGTGTTTGAATGGCGTCTTTTGGAGATCATCCACGAGTTGACTATGGTTTACTTGGATCTTCTAGCTTCTCCTGCTGGAGGCAGAGAAGATGGCTTCGAGGAATTGAGGCAAGATTCATGGAAACTAAGAGAGTTGGTCTCCGGATCAAATTATTTGAGCCGCCAATTCTCATATTTCGAGTTGCTCTTGGCACCCGAGGTCGCGCCCGAGGTTTTGAGAGATGACAAGAACTACATTCTTAACACCTTGGAAAATGTCACTCTGTGCTTCCAGGACCTTGAACTCACAGATGATGAGACCATATCCGATGATCAGAGTGATACCTCGGTCAACGAAAGCGAGACCTCCACTCAAAACAGCTCTTCTGAAGAAGCAGATCCACTTGATCTCATCAAGAATCAGAAGTCCATTGTTTGCTCTTTGAATTTGATGAATGAAGAGAAATTCATAGTCTTGCTTTCATCTTTGATTTCTCACTACTCGCGTAACGAAGACAAGGAAAAGCTGCTCCACCTTTTGAATCATTTAACATTGGGCAACAGAAAAGCCTCGATGTCGCTTCTTTCGTTCACATGCTTACTCAAGCTTTTATCATCTTTTGTGAAATCCGAGAACGAAGAAATAGATAGCTCTGTCGACACTGCCACCAAGAATTGCTCAGACATAGCTGCGAACATGAGCTCGCGCAACTGTCTAATATTGGAGTCTTTGGTAAAGGCTATGAAAGGGTGGTTAAACGATGAAAGCAAACCAGCTTTTTTGACCCACAGACTCCGCAGGGATTTGTCCAATCTCATCATAAGCAAGGGCATTGCGTTGAATAAACTTTAAATAGCCGTGACCCCTTTATTTGCGCTGAAATTTACAAAATTTGATGAACTTTCTCTCACGTGTCAGAATTTTTGATACTATGGCTTGATAGTCTTGCTCTATATCTAATACCTTGCCGGGTCTCAACATTTCCAGTGTCAGAATCATTCAACTTTGTGACTTGACAAACTCAGAAAAAGAATCACCTATCCCCAAATGTTTACAAATCAATGTTTGCAAAAGTAAATGGCTCGTAAGCGTAGCCCTCACCCTCGAAAAATTTTGACATCGCCTCAACCCAATGCAACCTTAAGGAGTGTAACATTGCAGAGGTCCCCTCCATCATGACCAAAATGCAGACCGTCAAGGTGAACCACATTGCAAACAAACACACCGTCGTGATGATTCCCGTAGTCCCTGTGGCCCCAAACGCATTCAGAATAGTCATGTTCCACAAGACACTCGACAATTGGGCATGCGCCAACGACAAGGCCCATAATCTTAAGTATGATGCCGTATGAGAGACACAGTTGAGGCAAAACTCAATTGTATGGATTACTTGATGAATGACAATATCCATGAGGTTGAACTCCTCTTCCCCGTGGCCGTGGCCTGAACTGAGGAGCATCGGCTCCATGTCATTGGGGAAGGTGAAAGTACGACTCAACATATCGACTTCATCAGACTCATCAAGTGAAGCCGACCTTTCAGCGAAACGCTCAAGGGCCTCTTCCTCTTCAAGCATTTGTATGTCATGGTTCCTCTGAGAGCTTATGTCGCGGTATCCCAAGGCAATAGCTTTGTTGTTTTCTCGACGTAATACCATTGGCTTGTATAGAAGGAGCCAAGGCACACAAGCTAGAGCAATCATAACCAAAGCAACTTGAACGAATTTCTGCCCAGGGTACAAGGGATCCTCAATGCTTCCTGGCGATAAGAACATATTGATCAACATATTGAGAAGACCCGGCGGTTGTTGACCTGTTCCGAGCCAATCCACACACCATTTGTAGATGATAGTCAAGACAAGATATCCAAAAATACTTTGCATGAAGAGGAAGCCTGGTATAAAGTTACCGATAATATCCACTTTCGACTTGAAGAACCTATGGTTTACCAAACTGAACATGAGTGAGTAGTTCATATGACAATAGCCCATCACAATCGACATCTTCATTTTGTAGGAATTCGTGAAGAGCAAACCGTTCTCTGAACCGTGCCAGACCCAATCTATACCAAATGGGTAAGTCTTACCCTTAATTTTAGACGCGGTGAGTGAAATGGCACCATCTTTGCCATATTCATATCCTTCCGGCCAATCCCACTTCCAACCAGACAGAAAGAGCGTCATGGACTTGGAAAAAATATCGTTGTACATGAGCCCAGTATACATGGAAAAGAGCCCCATTAACAACACGATGTAGCGACCATTGAATGCCATCTCTAGTATCTCATCTTTTTTGCGTATCGAATTGAAATACCTTTCGTTTTTAATGAAGTACAATGCCACCAACAACACGATAAATCCGTGCCCCAAGTCACCAAACATGATGGCAAAAAAGAATGGGAATGTAACAATCGTGGCCAAGCCAGGATTCACTTCTTGGTATGTGGCTATACCGTAAGTGTCCACGATGGACTGAAATCCAGAAGTGAACTTATTTGTTTTGTGGTATGTGGGGGGAACTCTATTCGTGGAAAGCTCGTTTACCACTGCAACAAAGTTGAAGTCAGTGTCGTCATCTTCATCGCTCAAATTCTCGAAATCGTCTCTTCCTGCCGAGAAGAAAGTTTGATCTGAAAACGGGTTCTCAGGCTCATTGGGTGACCTGTCGTTTGCTGAGTTTGCCAAGGTATCATTTGATAGATTTATAGAGTTATCTACCTCGAAAGGCAGCTGTGAGGTGCTAGTCATCTTTGATCTCACCAAAGCTTTTAGACTGCGGCGTATGCTTTCAAATTCTACCTTTGGTATCCACCCTTCACCCACCATACAACGTCTGGTACTATCTTCGTCGAATTTGTTGAGAACTTCGTATATGTGTCTTTCTCTCTTTACGGTATAGTACCAATCAGGATACTTCTCCTGAAAGAAGAGAAGCTCGGTTATCATATGGCTTTTCGTCGACTCAACCACGTTATTTAGATCCTCTATCTTGAGCTTGAGCTCATTTAGAGCGTGGGTTCTGGCACCGAAGCTGCCGCCAGCATTGTCGTATATGTGACCTTCCAAAGATTGGATGATTTTTCGCACGCGTGCTCTCAAATAGTCACCGTGGATGTAGATTAAGAATGCATTTTTATCGACAAATTCCGAGGGCCTTTCCA
The DNA here is from genome assembly GCA_030573055.1 of Metschnikowia anglica. Lineage (NCBI taxonomy): Eukaryota > Fungi > Ascomycota > Pichiomycetes > Serinales > Metschnikowiaceae > Metschnikowia > Metschnikowia anglica. The sequence continues at coordinate 19,962 of JAJMCP010000036.1, forward strand.
TGGAAAGGGGCAATTTCTCGTCGATAGGAAAGTCGCTGAAATAAAGATTACCACGCAAAGTCCTCCATAAGATCTTGCGCAAGACAATAATCTTATCCCTGGCTATAGTACCTGCTATAGAGTTCATGGCAGACTCCTCAAAATTCACAGACGCGTCATGTACGCCAACGGATTGAGAAACGTCTCGCAGTCCCAACAAGGCTTCCTCGTCGTCGTCGTCATCATCATCCGCAATTTCAAAATGGCGAAACTCGTCAACGCTAGCGTTTCTGCCTGGATTCAATGCAGATCTATGGAATTTCTCAACGGCAGTTAGCACATGACGGTTTTCTACCAACGCCATTTTCTTGAGCTCTAAAGATATGTAAGACCCGTTGAGATGCTTGATTTTGTCGAACACCACATTCACGGTCTCCTCAATGACATGTAGCTCCGACGTAGACGGCAACGGGCTCTGGTCTGCCATCAAGGTAGCAAACGGGTCGCCCTTCATGGTGGAGTACTTTTGGAACATGTCGAAAAGGAACACAAACTTCATCTCCAACGCGTCGATGTCACGCAACTCATTGACAAACGTGCGCTGGAAAGGCGTGAGCAACGAGTTCAAGTCCCGGAAATGCACGTGGCCCGACTTGCCCAATGCGAAAACAACGTCTCGAGCCAATTCTATTGTCACATAGAATTGCACTAGCGTCATAGGCGCCGAGCGGAATATGGCTTCCTGGGAAGGAGGGCCCGACGACGAGTCCGACTTCCAGAGCTGCATGGTTTCTTTCTCCTTTATGGGGGTTCCGCTGGTACTGCGCAGGTTCTTCACGAGTTCTGTGATTCTCTGTTTTGTTCTTCTGCCAGTAGAGCGGTTTCTTTTTCGCAGGCTTGCGTACTTCCGAAGTTTTTTTCTGGCGGTGGTGTTGGTGGGCTGAGTTTTTGCTCGCTATACACCGTGGCAGTGGAGACCGGCCTATGTATACAGTGTGACTGGAAAGAGCGAGAGCTCTGAAAGACAAAGCATGGGCTGGGGAGAGATCTGGGGCAGGAATTGTCCTATATGCAGGACGCACTTGGAAATGTGTGGATTTGATGTTGCACGAGAGAAAAAACTGAAGAGTTTTAAGATGAGAGCAGAGACAAGGCAGAGCCTACGGCAGGCAAGAGCCTGCTCATCAAGACAGTGACTTCGTGGGGAACAGTCCTCTTGCTCAGAGCGAGCGACTGTGTGAGGCTCACGGGCCCAGAAAACCGGGACGAGAGCGGTGCGAGACCGGCACTGCGGGAGCCAGCCTCAAAGCAAAAGCCGAAGCTGAAGCTGGTGCAAGGAAAGGGCACACCCATGAAAACCCAGACTGAGCGAGCGATCTGGAGCACTAGGCAGGGGAGACCCGCCACGCTTAGACGTCTTTCACCGCAAACTTTTCCGGGTGAATGGAGGAATGTGACGCAGCAGAGACGCTCAATTCAAAAGAGGGCAAAATCCAAGCGGAACAAAGACGAAGCGCTCCCAGCCGAATGCCGTCCATCGACTGTTCCTAGTCTCTCCACACGTCTACTGCGTGGCGCACGTGACTAGAACTGCGTGTGAGCCAGCCCCAACGGATACTTCTCCAGCACTCTCTAAAGGGACGTGATTCTCTCCAATTCCCATTTCTTGTCTCTTCGTCATTCTGGCCCCGCTCCTCTGCTCCTCTCGCTGCCTCACGTTCCTCGCTCCATTTCGCCACTTCCACTTCCAGCTATATGCGGAACTCGTCTCGTAAGGCCCACCACCGCATCCGTTGCGGGCCCACGTAGAGAGCGCTCAGGTACAGTACAGTACAATAAAGTATCAGTGCTGTCCTCACTCGAAGTCATAGCCCACAGCCAAATCCCAAGGCAGACCAGGTCAAACACAACCAAATCCATTTGTCTCTTTGATCCTTCCTCATGCGTCTACTATCATTCTTGACAGTTGCTGCGCTGGCGCTCGCTGTTGATGCTCCGGACGCTCTGCTGTTATACAAGCAGGCAATGGCGCAGCTCGCTCAGCTTCCGGAGAAGTTCCACGATAGATCGCCCATATATACCCACGAAAACCTACATCGCGGGATCAGCGTTCCCCAATATGATCTCGACATCGAAGATTATCAAACGGAGACTGACATCCGACCCTCGCCTGGTGTCGCTGGCACACTGAAACCTCTGAAGGCTTTAGAGGCTATGGATATTCTACACTCAGCCTCAGAGCTCGGGTCTTCAGACGCGGCGGTGGCTCTTGCCGACATTTATACTTTCGGCAATTACTCTGTGCCGACAAACTACTCTCGGGCACTTTCCTACTATCATGAGGCCGTGAAGACTTTCGGTAATGGCCACGCGTATTTCATGATGGGGTTCATGTATTCGACAGGAATGTTTGGCGAGCTACCGATAGATAAGCAAAAGTCAAAGATTTACTTTGAGTTTGCAGCTCGCAACGGCGACCTAAACGCATTGCTTGTCTTAGCCAACAAGTTTCTAAATGGTATTGACTGCACGGTAAATTGTGAAACGTCCCAATTTTACTATTCGAGAATTGCTCGTCAGGTTATTAAATGCCTTCACGATTTAGATCTCGACGTTCACGAAGACACCCTATCACATAATATCAATCTAGCAGATTTCTTTGGTGGGATATATGGCGACAAGATCAGTGAGTCGGAGTCCTCTGTACTTACTGAAACCGACAATTTTGTCCTTCTAAGGGATTCGCTAAGAGAGAAAAACCTCGATTCTCCCGATTCACAAATCCTAGACTACTACTTTGACTCCTTGCAGCATTACCATGGTGGGTACTTCTCGCCTCGCAATACAACTAAAGCGTACCGGGAGGCTCTCACATGTGCTTACTTGGGGAAAGATGAATTCAAAGATGATCGACCCCAAAATCCTTCAAACATCGACAGATTCATCTGGATGAAATGTCAAGGTCTCTTGGGACGTATGTATTTGAATGGTGAAGGTGTGGAGAGAGATATTCCCCGCGCTCATTTCTGGCTCAACTCGGTAGTGGAACTCAAACCAGATAAGGAGAATTTGTTGGACATGGCACTCTTGAGAAAGCTTGATCCCACTACTCATGGTGAACTAAGTCCTCTGTGTAAGCAATTCCTACTGGATGCTGCCAAGAACGGGAGCTCTCATGGCGTCTTCTTATACGCAAAGAATTTGATCGCCCCAGAATATCCATTCCAGACGAACTACGCAGACCTGACATACGAATTGATTCGGACGTCCGCTTACAGAGGCCACTATGAGTCAACATTTTATTTTGCAGATGCTGTAGAATCCGGGTTTGCTGCTACAAAAGGCGAGCTCTTCAGCTGTGCAGAACTTGTGCTGTTCTTCAAAAGTTTCGTTGAGCGATCAGAGTCTTTTCTTTTGCCCCATCTTTCCTATGCATTCGAGGAACTCAAGTACGGCAATTACAAAAACGCTCTACTAGGATACCTGATGGCAGCTGAACAGGGTCTTCTCAACTCTCAATTATCTGCTGCGTTCCTTCTTTACCAAATGGAACCAATATTTGCATGGAAAAGAAAATCTTTCCACCCAGATCGTGTACAGAGTGCTTTGAAGTACCTCGATCTTGCTTCTGCCCAAGGTCACATTGACTCGACAATTTTATTGGGTGATTTGTATTCGAAAGGTTTGCCCAGTGAAGGCCTTACGGCCGATCAAGGGAAAGCATTTGCCTATTACACCAATGCTGCACTGTCTGCCTCCGCACACGCCTGCTACAAGTTGGGATACATGTATGAGTATGGTTTGGGTTGCGCCAACAATTCCCCGGATTTTTACATGGCGAAGAGATATTATGATCTCAGTATAAAGTACTACCAAGACCATAGCCTCCTTCAGGTAAACACGGGCTCAAAGCCCAACACCTATGCAATTGCTTTTGCTCTCTTGCGGCTCAGGCTCAAGGTTTTGTTTAGCAAATCCGAAAAGAAAGACGATTCTGGGTCTTCAGGCTGGCTCGGTACCCTAAAAAAGCTCGCCAAATCAAAAGAATCTGAGACTCTTGAGGAAAATGCAAGTACGAAAGCTCAATCTCATGCAGAAGGGAAATCTTACGAGGAGGAAGAGGACTATCAATTGTTCGACTACATTATTCTCATATTCACATTAGCGTTTTTCTTATATGTGGGCTTTCAAAATTTGAGACGTCAATTCAGAGGAGTGGGCCAGCGCCAGAATTTAGGCGATGCCGTCCATGAAAACAGGGCAGATCAACCCAGGTTTCAGGTGGAGTTTTTTTTCGCCATTTGAGGCATGAGAAGAATATAAAGTATGAAAGAAAGTAAGGAAGTTTGTGTGTAGGGCAGATGCACAAACGCCAAACAAAGCTTAGAATTCTACCCATCAACGTTCATATCTGCAAGAATGTCTCTCACCAAAGGATGCATTCTGATCGCCTTAGAACCGACTTTATTCGCCATTGCCTTTGCCTTTCTTGGTGTGCTCGAAAGTGGCTTATCGAAATGATACAGATCTAGAGCCATCTCGGGCAATTCATGGGCCCAACCTTCTCTCTTAGCCAAGGTAACGAAGTCACTCACGGATACTGCGTTGGACAATGTTGATGCAGAGCCGAAGACAATGAGTTTTGCCCTCGCCCTTGTCACTGCGACATTGATTCTCCTCCAGTCTTTTAGGAGGTCTCCTGATCTCCTTGATCGGTTAGATCTGACCATGGAAATAACAATACACTCCTTGTCTCTACCCTGGAAGCGATCTGCTGTCAAGATTTCGAGTTCTGGAATATGTCTGAAGGTTTCGACGAGTAGTTTTAGTTGTGAGCGGTACAAGGTCATGATGCCGATTTTGGAAGGATCAACTCCGCATCGGCAAAGCCCCTCTACTGTCTGCCTCACAAGCTCCACTTCCGTTGGATTTGTGATGTTCTCGCCTATTGACCTTTCATACCCGGGTATTAGGTCGTGATCAAAAAAGACGACCTTATTCCTTTCTTCAAAAGCTTTCTCTAGCCAAGGTGCATTCAAGAAGTCTTCACCTGCAAAATGGATTGCAAGCTTCTCTTTGTTTGGTATCTCGAGGGCTTGCTTTGCAACTCGTTCATTCCCGCAAATCAATCTATTTTTGTAAATGAGTTTGTTGGAAATGAGCATGATGTCTTCGCACATTCTATACTGATGCTTCAACTCAACCACGCTATCTGGGTGAGCAGTTGCGAGTATCTGGAATAAAGATTGTGAGAGGCCTGTCTTGACCTTCGAATCTGGGTGCGACACCAATGGAGGAAGTTGGTAGTGGTCACCAACCATAATGAATTTGTCACAAAGCGCAATAGGTCCTAAACTTATAGGCATGGATACTTGAGATGCCTCATCAACTATGCAATAGTCAAAATGGTCACGAATGCTGAACGTCGGGTCTTGAACGCTTAAACATGTAGTAGCTACTACATACGGTTTGGAGTAGACGCTTTGAAAATCACTGTAAGATTCAACCGTCTTCATTTCTGATCCTGGAGCGTACTGCTTGATTTCAGGATGAATTCTTGATGGACTACCGAGCCTGAGAAAATCAATCTCGAATTCTTTTACTTTCAAAAGAATGTTGTCGACAGCCGAATGAGTGTACGAGGTAAGAAGAACGCTCTTCCTAGCCTCAACAAGCATCTTGATGAGATATGCAATAACGGTGGTTTTTCCAGTTCCAGGCATACCCAATATAAGAGAGTAGTCATTTGTCCTGCTCACTTTTTCAAATGCCTTCATTTGACATTCATTGAAGTGACCAGCTGCCTCCTCGAACTTGAACTGAGGCGAAGAACTGAATGTTGGTGGGCGACAATCGACGATCAATTCTCTTCTACGGTGGTCTCCTTCACTCAAGAACAAGTTGAGAATATTGTATCTTGCCACACCCATACCGTAGAAGAATTCATCTTTGTCGACTCTAAATAAGATGGCTTCTGAGCTATCTTGCGAGACTTGTTGGCTGGCTCTTAAGACGCCTGCTCGATGGAAACGGTCTGTTTTCAGTTCTGTGGAAATTATCTGCCTTCTTGATGAAATCGTGAGGCTCTCTGCCTCTATATGGCGCACAAAGCCTTGAGCCAAGGCGAAATGGCCAGACTCGTCACTAATGATAACCCTGTCGTACTTCGAAATCTGACTGGCATTGAATGCTTTGCATTGAGGACCCTTCCTTTGAAACGTGTAAACGAAGTTGTTCGTGTTCTTGTTTATATCGCACTCAGTTATGACCAAGCTTCCCAACGTTTTCCCCAGGCCCTCCTCGCGTTCTTTCGCTGTTAGGACCCACAATTCTTTGTTGAAGCGCGACATAAATTCTTCCTCTTTTGATAAAAGAAAGTCCCAATAGGCCAAGAAATCTTTATAGTTCTCTTTACCCTCCAAATGCGAGGTCAAGTCTTGAAACACGCCATCTTTCAACCCACTCTGCTCTGCCGTTCCGTTTTCCGTGAGATAATTGTAAGTCATGCAACTCTCTTGGACAAAGCACCTGTCACATTTTTGCTGGCGCATTAAGTCGGGAAGTTTTTGATTACCTGGTTGGAGATAGACAGAAATACGATTCCGTAAATTCACAAGAGACTTCAAATCTGGAACCGAGATGTCATGTTTTGTTGTTGAGCCTTCGTTCCCTGTGTAGACTAGTAAAAATGACGCGATATCAACGTTGTATCTATCTTTGAAAAGAAGCGAATATAAAGCAGCCTGCGCTTGATGCTTTAAGTATGCTTGAGCAGTTTTGATTTCCATCGGGAGTAAAACCTGTCCAACAGAATTCTCGCTTTGTAGGTTAGCTTTGAGCGTGACGTCGGCAATCCCTTTAATTCCAAACATGGGCGACCAGACACTCTCTTCTATATCCAAAGTTTCAGCGACAGAAAACCGTATTTTTTGTTGCCGTTTATTGGTTGGAATATCCGAAGGGGGTTTCTTGAAGAATGTCTGAAACCACTTTTGGATAAAAGGTAGGTGTGGGTGTATTTTTGCCTTTAATTCATCCACCACGTCACCCAAAGTGTAGATGTCCAAAAGCCTTCTTTGAATCTCAATCTCTAGAAGGCTTTCCATGTATTCGACGGTGAACTTACCTGTAATAAAGCAAAGCTGGAATATCTCATGGACAATAGTCCCCGTGAGCAAAGGTAGAGAGTGCAGTCCAGGAAAAGACAATCTTTTCGTTAAGACAGTTTTTCTCGGGCAGTCGAGCTGATCTGCGACCACAGTTGAGGTGACTAGCGTGTCGGGGTGCCAGATCAAAAGATTGTGGGAATCGCTTACTAAACACGGGTTGTCTGAGGTTGTGTGAATGACATGTACGATATCAGAAACCCTGATATCTAGCTCGGCTGCCTCTCCTCTCACCAACAATTTTGTGGTAGAGTCATTCTGGTCACTCACCATCAATATTAGTTGCTTTTTCTTGAAGCTTTGCACCCGATAAGTACCCAGGAGAACAGACTGCACTTGGTATCTGGCGAAGTCGGGACGAGAATATGAGATTTTGGGCCCGAAATTATAATCATAAGAGTTCTTTTCTGTTTGGGGCGTGATTGTTTTGACCTCGCTGTTTTCTCTTTCGAGCCGCGTACAGCCGTGGTCCTTTTTTACCGTTGCAAACGAGGACAGAGTCGAAGAAGGCTGCGTTAGTACGTTCTCAATAGCTGCAATATCGAGGTCATCTGAGAAAGGATCCGAGTCTTCTATATTTTGGGAACTCTTTTTTTTTGGCATTGATCCAGGCACGTCGTTTGTAGAAGGAGATGCAAGGCTTGTGGTTGAGGTTTTAGGCTTTTCGATTGCATCTTTATCTATATCTAGTGATTGAGCGGGAAGAATTTGCAGGAGAGGAAGAACAGAATCGCATTTGAGGTTTGCCAAGAACAAGTCGTCGTCTGATGAAAGACTTTCGTCCTCGGTGAACTTTGTATTTGTGCCCAGAGGCGGCCAATGCAGCAGCGTTTCAGCAGGTTTCTTCGCCAGATGCTTATCGTCAAACCTATCGATCCATGTGTTCAAATTCGAGGCGTTTCTTTGTGCGTCGGGCTTCAATGGAGGTAGACAACGAGGGTCAAAAGACTTGGAACGACTTAACGTCGGCAGAGCGTCAAGAGAAAGCATGACGCCATCGGATATAGTACGGGCATAAAGCGGGGTCTGCGAAAGAGTGTTCGGCAAAGCCACTCCGTATTTCGTAAGCATGGAGTCGGTGATCTCATTGACCAAAGTGGCCGCGGGAGTATCCTTCAGTGCAATCTCTGCGTTTTTCAAGGGAGAAGATAAGATCGGCCTGGCTGCAAGTTTGTGCGGGCTGGTGGCCGATCTCCAGCGCACACCGTCAAAGCTATCATCAGAGCTCTGCTGGTCCGTGGATCTATCGTGGATCCTCACCGAAGCCGCCACCGCCGCATACGCGTCGCTGCGCGTATGAGATACGAGATCAGGCTCATCGGTATCCGCAGCAAGATGGTCATGTAGTCCCGACGATGGAGGGTGTGGGTGGCTAAATTTTGTTTGCTTAGCCACCGGCGGGTTCCTCGTGTATTCTTTTCGAGTCTCGCTCTGCAAACAAGCTCTTTGTTTAGGGCCCTGGTTCGAGTGAGGGTTGTACGCTAGCGTATTCGTGGGCTGAAAGAAATAAGTTTTGCGGGGCTTCAGAAGTGATTTAGCTTTCTTCCGCTCGGGCGATTTGGTGGTCGGAGATATCGGCTCGTGTCCCATAATGGCATCGCAGAATAAAAAAGAGTCCCAAAAAGAGAGATATGAGCTTTTGTGGGTTTTGCCTTCTCTTCTGCCAGCCCAATGTATGATCTCCCTGATGCAGTACGTCTGGAAAAGTTGTATCTGGAGGCGAGTCGCGCGAGCAGCAGCAGCAAAAAGCGGGTCGAGCAGATGCCCGTCACGTGACGATAAGCCTGGAAATAGAGACTGCCTCGGGGCGTGGTCAGCGGGAAGGGATCCGCATTTCCCGTACATGTTCTCTTCTGGTCACTGGCTTCTTACTTCTTTTCTGGAAAATATCACGATGGACTTGAGTAGAACGGCCTGACGAGGGATGTTGACTCCACTTGCGTGTAGGCGCAAAGGCATGCGGGGACAATAAGCCAAAGGAACGACTGACATGGAGGAGTTGATACCGGATTGCTAAGTATGATAAACCCTGCTCACAACCGCTGGCTCTCCAAAACACATAGCTTCTTGCTAAAAGCCTCGCAGCATGATGCACCGAAATTGCAGACTCTTCAAGCAGGTACTCCAATTTGTTGGGAGCAGTATACTCTAAAAGCCTCTCAGACAATTGGCCCGCTTCGCTTGGCTCAATGCTTATTTTCTGCAGTACTTTCGCAGCTGAGACGTGAGCTTCAGTCTCCACAGAGATCGAAGACGGATGAGGATGGTATTCCAACAGTCACCAACCCAAGTATTTTCTATATGTGAAGTTCGGCTGGATTGCGGAGCGTCAACAAGCGCAGGCAATCTAGACCAGCTTTGCGAAAAAAAAAAGAGAAAGAGAAAATTGCAGGCAATATCAGTCTGGAAGGGAAGATACTCTGGTGAGGTGCGGTAACCGAGACTGCGCGAGACCACGGCCGGCACCGTAGAGCAACACAGCTTGCGCGATTTGAGACATCTTCTTCAAAAGAAGACCAACCACTCATCAACTAATACTCTCTCAGGGGGGAACAAGCTGTCATTTTCCGCTCTGTCTCACCTCAAGTCCATCGAGTATACAGGTCAACGGTGTGCCGAGTCTCTCAACTCGACCCAACAAAGAGAATGCGAATATGCCGAAAACGGGCAAGACAGTAATACTGAGGGGGGATTGAAGATCGCATCCGTGCACCACCACTCGAGGTTGCGCGCCATTCAAACACAGTACATACAGGCGCACTCTGTTATTTTTTTTTTCTTCGCTCCACCTCATCGTGTTCGAATTTTTCTCTACCCTCAGTCAGCGCCCTCACCTTGAGAAACTCGAAATACATAAAAAACTCTTGAAAAATGGCTTACGTGTTGACAGAAACTGCAGCAGGGTATGCCCTTTTGAAGGCTGCGGACAAGAAGATCTACAAGTCGGCCACCTTGGTCGAGGACTTGAACTCGGCCGAGAAAGTCGCAGAGCAGTTTAAAATCCACCGCTTCGAGAAGTTCCAATCTGCTGCTAACGCCTTGGAAGAAGCCAACGCAGTCATTGAGGGTAAGGTTTCCGACAACTTGAAGAAACTTTTGGAAGGCGTCAAACTTGAGAAAAAGGCCACTTTGATTGTTTCAGAAGCGAAATTGGGTAACGCCATTAACAAATTGGGCTTGCAGTACTCCGTTGTTTCTGACGCTGCTTCTTTAGACTTGCACAGATCCATTCGTGAGTTTTTGCCTGAGCTTTTGCCAGGTTTGGACGACTCGGTATTGAAGCAAATGTCTCTTGGTTTGGCTCACTCTATTGGTAGACACAAATTGAAGTTCAGCGCCGATAAAGTCGACACAATGATTGTACAAGCCATTGCCTTGTTGGATGACTTGGACAAAGAACTCAATACATACGCCATGAGATGTAAGGAATGGTACGGCTGGCACTTCCCGGAGTTGGCCAAGCTTATAACTGACTCCGTTGCATACGCCAGAATTATATTGACCATGGGCATCAGATCCAAGGCTGCTGAGACCGACTTGTCTGAAATTTTGCCTGAAGAAATCGAAGAGCAATTGAAAAATGCTGCTGAGGTTTCCATGGGAACTGAAATCACCGAAAACGATTTGGAAAACATCAAGGCTTTGGCCGAGCAGATTGTCGACTTCGCTGCTTACAGAGAACAATTGTCTAACTACTTGTCCGCTCGTATGAAGGCAATCGCGCCTAACTTGACCTCTTTGGTCGGTGAATTGGTTGGTGCCAGATTGATCGCACACGCTGGTTCTTTGACGTCTTTGGCTAAGGCTCCAGCTTCTACCATTCAAATCTTGGGTGCTGAGAAAGCCTTGTTCAGAGCTTTGAAGACCAAGCATGACACACCAAAGTACGGGTTGTTGTACCACGCGTCATTGGTGGGTCAGGCCTCAGGTAAAAACAAGGGTAAGATTGCCAGAGTTCTTGCCGCCAAGGCCGCTGTTGCCTTAAGATACGACTCCTTGGCTGAGGACAGAGATGACTCTGGCGACTTCGGAATGGAGGTCAGAGCTAAGGTCGAGTCCAGATTGAGTGCTTTGGAGGGTAGAGACTTGAGAACCACATCTAGAGTCGCAAGAGACGCCAAGAAGATAGACATCACTGAAGCTAGAGCTTACAACGCTGACGCTGATGCCACTGCCCCACTTGCTAGCGCACCTGTTCAGGAAGATTCCGACGATGAATCCGATGATGAGGAAGAAGTCCCAAAGAAGAGAAAGAGAGACGATGACAATGAAGAGAAGGAGTCCAAGAAACTAAAGAAAGACAAGAAGGAAAAGAAAGACAAGAAGGAGAAGAAAGAGAAGAAGGAGAAGAAAGAGAAGAAAGAAAAGAAGGAGAAGAAAGAGAAGAAAGAGAAGAAGGAAAAGAAGGAGAAGAAGTAGATGACCCCACATCGTTTTATACTGCATTAAATATATCTATAAATGTTCTTTGGTTATGGCAGTAGGGAAATGGTCGAAGAGCGTGGGGCCCAATTTTAACAAGCCCAGGCCCCCATTCTTTGACATGGGGCTTTTTCGAATACGGGCATTAGACACATGACAACAATCACTGGAAACGGGCTGGACAACACTACCTGAACGAGGAACTTATTCTTTCTAGGTCTGAAAGGACAGACAGTATGAGAGATTTCCACGAGAATTGAGTCCATGTCCCAAGAGAGATAGTATTCTGAGCGTTTTCAACAAGCTAGGCAGATTCGAGAAGGTGCAAGTGTTTGCGTCACACCATAAAATACCAATGCAAAAGTATAACAGATGAGCGGGCCGATGATTAGATAAAACATCCTCTTTTCGTTGTAAGAGATCATCGGAACCAAATGGCTATTCCTATGTCAACACTTCGGGCGCGGTTCTCCCGGGGTGGCGGGGAACTGTTCGTAGCCTGGCCAAGCGAGAAGCGAGGACCGAAATGTTAATGCAGTGGACTGATTACCAAGGGCCCTTTCGCTTTTGCTCCTGAAGCGACGCTCTGGCCATTTACTCACAGGCACGATCTCATCGCCTCAAAAAAGATCTAAACGACGGTCAACACTGTTGTTTTGTGCAAAGTCCTGACGGAAGGTATCTGAAGCAGAGAGAAACCACTTGGAATTCATGACGTGACCTTCTCAGTGAGAGATCACTTTGGTGACCCCGGTCACTCCCCGAACTGAGATTGACGACAGTTGCCAAGAATCCCAAATTGCTAAGAAAGGAATCCCCCTTGTATACGGCAAAGCGACACGAACAATAGGTTGATCCGCATTCTGAAGAAAGCAGTTGCAACAGATACAATCTAACCAGAACGGCTTCCACACAGGAAACAGTGTAAAGACGTGGCAGATGGAAGAGCTGTGGAGTGCGTGCGAAGGCAATAAAGTGGTTTTCTGATCAGCTGGATTTCAGGTGGTGCTTCGTGCTGCACGGGCCATCTACAGAGGATAGCGGACAGGCCGAGCTGCAAGATTAGCAAAACACCTGTTCCTGAATAAGGGAGATGGAAGCCAAAGCGAAACAGAGTGCCGCGTGGGGCTGCACCATCCGAATTTGACGAGCGTGCATCGAGCGAGACAAGGCACCATCTTGACGCGCTGAATCACACCACGTGACTTGGCATGCCTGGAAGACAGTCACCAATGAAAGAATCGAGGCAACTTTAGGAAATGAACGACAACAAAAAAGATGCTTTTGGTTCCTTGGCCCGGGGTGAGAGCTCCGAAAACCTGGTGCCGTTTACTTAAGAGCCACACTCGCATATTCGTTTCCCGCGGAGTTTCTTCCAAATGCTGTTTGGCACGACACTCCCGGCCTTCTATCCTTATCTGTGCGGCTTCTCTTGATGGTGCATCTCGCACTCGACGGAAGACAATCCCAGTAGATAAGCTGTGAAGGTCAGAAATAACGGTAGACGTGAATCTGGAATGGACTCATGGGTTTTTTCGATCCTTCGGTATTCTTCTTGTATTGCCTGCTTTCGCAGATTCTCGCTGAAAGAACGGCAGGCGTAGGGAATGTGAACTCAATTTCGGACTTGTTCCCGTCCAATTTCCCACTGGCAGGAATCAGCGAGGCGGGGTCCAGCATTTCCTTTATTTTGTTCAAATTGCGCAGACAACATGCTCCATTTACGTTCACATGCCGTCAATGCTTCTCTTTTCATTTGCTTTCAGTTGGTCCGACGTAGCACCATGGGCTCCTGTAACGTCTCATTTTGTTCTTGTCACTGTGAGCCAATGCGTTGAGGCTCCGATTCCTGTCTGGTTCTGACCCCGATATAACTTTCGGCTTCACTGCACTGGAAATAATCACGGACCACCTACTTGTTGATGCAAGGCTGTGTCAGGGTCAGTTTACGAGGCCACAACTCATACGAATATGGAGAACAAGGACGTCACAATGTGAGAAGGTGGTAGCTTATTTCGATACCGGACTCATTCATGCAGGGGGATGTTTCACTTTTTCATGGGCATCGTACCGGCAAGCTTCGTCTTTGCTGCCGCAAACCAGCAGGCCCCGAGAAGCGGACGTGAATTCTTCGTGACTTCAGTGCAGTGAACATCTTCAATATGGGCCGAAGTAAAGCGCTGCCTCAGAAAGTCCCGATAGTCTCTCGGAGACTGGAGGATTGGGGCGCCTTCCTAGCGTCGCAAGAGATGGCGCGGGCGACAACGACGGGTTAGGTTCGTCTGATCTCGTAGGGAGCATTCGGCCGGTTTCGTTAGATCTCCACCCGGGTCTACGAAAGCTACACCTGTGTGGGTCAACAATTGCATACTTCTGTACACAGTCTCGGCCATTCTCCCATCCTTCTTCGTTGGTTTTTTTGGCCACAGAGCACCTCACTCTGCACAAGAGACGGTGGGAACAGCTCATGAGCAGCCAATGTCCTGATAAAGAAGTAACGCTTGCTCACGTTCGTACAGTTCTCGGTGACAGAGGACCAACCCGAACCATGTTGCTTGGTGTTTTTGCAACCATATTTTCACAGATGAATTTGTATTGATCTCGTCCTTGCACTACTGCTAGAACCCGAGTCAAGCACAGGATAGAGATTGCGGAAATTCGAGGTTAGTGTTGTCCCCGAATCAGGCTCTATTGAATGACCGAGGGAAATTGCTTGTGCGAGACAGAATTTCTTTTTCTGGTTGCGACAGCCGGACCCGCTTCGAGCCGCATGACATGTATTGAGCAGAGAAATCTGGGCGTGCGGAACAGGGCATCAGGTGCCGGACAGAGACATGGGGCGCCCAGCGTGAATCAACAAAGGCGGGCGAGTTTGTGTGAAGCAAAAGAACGAGCAGAGAGATGGCACCCGTGCGATATTCCATGCAGCGGCGAGACCCAAAGCTCCCTTTTCCTAAAAAAACCCAGCTTCAAAATGGTCATTTCTGCGCGTTTCGGGGTTTGAGGGCCGAGACGGGCAACTCCCTCAGGTCCAGAGATCTTGCTGTCGAGAGATAGCGGAGCTGCGATGCTTTATCACACGCAGGCCAAGCGAAAACATAAGACCAGTTTTCTCCTTTGTGATTGTGATGGTGCGATTCAGGAAAACCTATAGAAACGTTTCCTTGTCTTGGTCATCGACACTGCCTTGCTCCGCCGAGAAAAAACTTTTTTTGCTGCTCAACGCCCCAGACTGCTCCAACGGCTTTTTAGCTTTTTAGCTTTTTCTTCGGCGTGACCATGTTGTTCTCTCCTGTCCTTTATTTCTCCACCATCTTTAGTGTGGCTGGAAAAGGAAAGCCTCGTGAGGGGTGCGGTATCGTGATAAGACGTCGCTCGCTTGGGGCCTGTAGCTTGGCACAGGCAACGCGGCGATTTAACAGATTTTCGGTTTAATCTGTTCTCTGATAGCGGCAGTGCTTCTTATCACATGTATATGCACACCCCGACCGTCTAGAGATCTTCCCAGGTATACTTTTTGAATTGGTGGCTATGGGCTCTAGCCAAAAATATATAAGTTGCTGCTTTCCCACGCGGAGATGCTTTTTTGATGCATCTGGTGTGTTTTCTCTGAGGCTTTTTCCGTTCCTGATACTGGCTATCTACTTCCAACAGAAATCAACAGCGATCTATCACAAGTTGTTAGTGCTACAATCACAAGATGCCTGAGAAGGAATTAAACTACGTGACCTCCAGGGAGCAGGCCTCCTCCACGGAGAAAAATGGAGGCGTCTACATTGATGCATTCGATGCTCAAGAGAAAAAGGAGCCTATGGGCAAATGGGAGAACTTCGTTGACGGCTTCAAGAGATTTGATGAATCCGAATTGGGGATTGACCCGAACTTATCTGAGGTCGAGAAAGCTGCCATCGTCACGGCCAACTCTCCACTTTCCAGGTCTTTGAAAGGAAGACATTTGCAAATGATCGCCATTGGCGGTTCTATCGGCACTGGTTTGTTTATTGGGTCGGGCCAGGTGTTGAAGAACGGTGGTCCAGCCTCCGTGTTGATCGCTTATGTATTGATTGGTGCTATGATCTACGCCACTGTCCATGCTTTGGGTGAGTTGGCCATCACTTTCCCGGTCTCCGGTGCTTTTGTCACTTACAACACTAGATTCATAGACCCCTCTTGGGGTTTCGCCATGGCCTGGAATTATGCCATGCAATGGTTGGTCGTTATGCCTTTGGAATTGGTCGCTGCTGCTATCACGGTGCAGTACTGGGACACTAAAACAAACCCGGCTGCTTATGTTTCTATTTTCTACGTTCTCATTGTTGGCATTAACTTTTTTGGTGTGAAAGGCTACGGTGAAGCCGAGTTTGTCTTTTCCACTATCAAAGTCATTGCTGTTATTGGCTTTATCATTTTGGGTATTGTCTTAGTCTGTGGTGGTGGTCCAGAAGGTGGCTACATTGGTGCTAAGTACTGGCATAACCCGGGAGCTTTCAACCATGGCTTCAAAGGTTTGTGTTCCGTCTTTGTCACCGCGGCCTTCGCCTTCTCCGGTACCGAGTTGGTCGGTTTGGCTGCTGCTGAATCCGTCAACCCAAGAAAGACCATGCCAAAGGCTATCAAGCAGGTTTTCTGGAGAATCACTTTGTTTTACATTGTTTCCTTGATCTTGGTCGGTATGCTTGTTCCCTACAACAGTCCTGACTTGCAAGGCTCTGATGGTACTGCGCGTTACTCTCCATTCGTTATCGCCATCAGAAACGCTGGTATCAGCGGCTTGCCATCTGTCATGAATGTCGTTATCATGATCGCTGTCTTGTCTGTCGGTAACTCTTCCGTTTTCGGCTCATCCAGAACCATGGCTGCTTTGGCTGCCGCTGGCCAAGCTCCTAAATTTTTCAACTACATCGATAAGAGAGGTAGACCATTATTCGGTATCCTTCTTCAATCTATCTTCGGTTTGATTTGTTTTGTCTCTGCTTCCGGGAAAGAAGGCGATGTCTTCGACTGGTTATTGGCTCTCTCTGGGTTATCCTCCTTGTTCACTTGGGGATCTATCTGTATGTCTCACATCAGATTCAGACGTGCTCTTGCATCTCAAGGCAGAAACAAAGACGAACTCGCTTTTACCTCTCAGGCTGGTATTATTGGTTCCTATTTGGGTGTTCTTTTGAATGTCTTGGTTATCATTGCGCAATTCTGGATTGCCTTGTTCCCAATCGGCGGCTCTCCTGATGCCGCTGCTTTCTTCCAGGCCTACTTGTCTTTCCCAATCATCTTGGCTTTCTACTTCGGTCACAAGTTGTGGAAGAGGAACTGGAAGCTCTTCATCAGAGCCAAGGACATTGATATTGACACTGGAAGAAGAGAGTTGGACTTGGATCTCTTGAAGCAAGAACTCGCCGAGGAAAGAGCCATTTTGGCCAGCAAGCCATTGCACGTCAGAATCTACAGAACTCTTTGTTAGGTGAAAGAGACTGCGGAAGAAAGTGGGTTATAGCTACAAATCCCCTTTATACTTGTATTATAATAGAAAAATGTTTGTTAAGACTCCCATGTTGACAACAAAGGATTAATCTCGTTTCAGACCTTAGGCAAAGAAAAATATGGATTGTACTATAGCTCTATATGTGATGTAGATGATGCAAGGGGTTTTAAATGCAGTTAGAAGATGTACGCCAATGCTCGGCGCCACCATGACTTGTTCGACAACTCGGAGGCTCTTTCCGCTTCCTCCTGACGGATGAGATCCATGTCTGGGATATGTCTGCCAGTGTCTAAATCAATATCTTCAGACTTGATGAGAATTCTCCAAGACTTGGAGTAGATTTTGTAGCCAATCCAAGATACGAGAACCGTTGGTAAGCCCAAGTATCCTTGGAAGAAACTTGAGGGGTTAGGGCTCTCGCCGAGAGGGAAGAGGGAGAGCCAGAATGTGGCTGCAAGAACCAATATGTTCATGACAAAACCGTACCACGATCCAATTACACCCGTGGCTGAGCGGAATACTAACTCGTCCAAAGATCTGCCTTGCTTTTTCATGGCAGCCCTGAATCTGATATGAGAGAAGTTGATGGACATCCAAGTGAAAATGGAGGAAAGCCCAGATAAAGCAAGAAGCCAATTGAATGCTTCTTGCTGTTTGTCGGATGCGGCAATAAAGGCAAAAAGACCGAACAAGTTAGTCACGACAATAGCGAACAATGGGCGGCCTTTCCTGTCGACATAGCCAGTCCACTTCGGAGCCATGCCTTGCTCGGCGAGAGAATTAAGGGACCGAGAGCATGCGTAGACTGAAGCGTTACCAACAGACAAAACAGCAATCAAAATGACCGCATTGATAACACTGGGTAATCCCCTGACGCCACCGTTGACGATGGCAATGACAAAGGGAGAAGTGGTAGCGTCTGCGGCAGACGTGGCGTTCATAAGACGTCCGTCGTTGTAAGGGACAAGAGTGGCAATGATAATGATAGTACCCAAGTAGAACAAGGTAATACGGACAAAAACTTGTCTAATGGCTTTGGGAAGGGCCTTCGCAGGATTTGCAGATTCGGCAGCACCCAAACTAATCATTTCAGTTCCACCAAACGAGAAGGCAGCTGTCACGAAGACAGAGCACACTCCTTTAAAGCCGTTAGAAAAAGCACCAGGATCTCTCCAATACCTGCCGCCCACAAAGTCATGGTTTGGCCCTCCGCCGCATATAAGGACAATCCCTAAGATGATGAAACCAATGACAGTGACAACCTTGATCATGCAAAAAACGAATTCTGCCTCCCCGTACCACTTCACGCCCATCATGGTTATGAAGAAAACCGTAACCCAGAAAATGGCAACAAAAATATCCGGATTCAAATCTTTGTTCCAGTATTGGATTGAGATTGATGCAGCAACAAGTTCTAATGGAAGGAGAACGAAGAACTGGAGAAAGTAGTTCCATCCGATGGCGAACCCGAAAGCAGGCTCAATGAACCGAGTGGCGTAAATATTGAATCCTCCACTAATGGGGAAAGTTGTACTTAGTTCTCCGAGCCCTTGCATTGTTGTGAAGACAAACGTTGCAGTGACTAGCCAAGCGATCACTATACCAGCAGGACCACCAGTCCCTAGGGCAGAACCGGAGCCGACGAAAAGCCCAGTACCGATAGAGCCACCAATAGCGATCATTTGCAAGTGACGATTTTTTAATTTCTTGGAAAGCTGGGAGTTGGCTGCTCTCAAATTGGCTTTTTCCACAGCATCCAAGTCATCTAAGTTCAACACGACCTCGTCGGCTCGCTTGAACGAGTCTTTGAAATTTTGCCAAGCTGAGCCATGCAATTGCTCGGGCCCGCTCCGGTTAGAGGCCTCATATGTTTGGCTGCTGCTTGTTTCCAGTAACTTGGCTGACATTTTGTGACAGGGTTAAGTTCGAAACAGCAATTATGAAAAAAACACCGAAAGTGATAAAAGAGATTGGGGATTTCTTTTTGAATTTTGGACACAAATTTCCACTATTGTTCCCACGTTATATATATGCAGCTGCGTTGCAGCTCACGAAAACGGTTGCCGAAGCGGTTGCGATGATTTCTTTTTCTTTTTTTTTTGGCACAATTTGCGCTTAGTGCCGCAGGAATTCAGGGCAAAAGCCTGGGGAAGCTGAGTCATCGCGGGCAGATGCCAGTCGAGGGTCTCGGAGTGAGCACTGGGTGGAGCGTTCGCCGCCGTAAACGGCAGGTGAAACTCGCGAGCGTTGCGGCACGTGACCTCTGTCGCCGTCATATTCGCGCTCTCTCTTGCCCTAGCGAGGTGTGCTCTTCTGCCGTGACTGATGAGTAAGACTACGTTGTGAGCCGGCACTCGGAGCGAGGTAGTCTGCAAAAGATGAGTCCAAAAGCTATCCCCGCCGCTCCACCACGCACCACAGTCTCTTGGCATTTGGTGACGTTTGTTGGACCGGATACACCGAACACGCGTGTTTTCGAGGAGAACAGCACGTGATACATACATTTCTTGCTTCAGATCGTTGACCTCGGGCCCGTCATTTCAGGCCTCTCCCGTGGTCGATCTCTAGGTCATGCAAAAAACAGAAAAAACGAAGGGAATTGGGAAAAAATCAGACAAGTGACGCTAATCTGACCGCTGGGTGTGCCCATGAATACTCAAAGATTAATCTTTCTCACCTCAGATTTTTCACGTACTTAAACTGTTTTGGGCCTCGCTGGTCACTGGCTAGAATTGTGCGGCGGTAAAATCAACAGTACTCAATTTTGGAAATCTGGAATTTCTCGTGACTGTGAACTTGAACTTTCTCACAAGTCTTTGGCCTTGAACACATCTCGGCATTTTGATCACTCAACCAAACAGAGGAACGGATAGCTCAAAATCTGGGAATTCAATGAGGGAACACCTTCGACACCCCGCCACGCAAGAACGTATCACAGTGCGTGCTCGCAGCTCAAAACGCCGGGGAGCTCTCCAGCGTTGTTGCCGCGGGGAGAACGGCCCTCCAGATCACAGACAAGATGAGAATCACGTGCGCGATAGTCACATGATCGAATCTCAGAAGCACTAGTTGTCTTACTGAAACAGACCAACTGCCCAGTCCGGCTGAAGACATGTCTGCCCTCAAAGAATACCTTGGAAGTACGTCGAATGAGTTTCACAACCAGCCAATATCGATACTAACAACCAGAGAAAGTTCGTGTGGTCACCACAGATGCTCGTCTTTTCGAGGGGACTTTAAGCAGCTTCGACCACTCTACCAATGTGATCTTATCTGATACCATTGAACGGATCATATACCCAGATGATGAGAACCAAATGCTACTGTTGGGAGTTTACTTGCTTCGGGGAGGCAGTGTTGTTTGCGTGGGCGAAGTCGATGAGCTTGCAGATGTAGACTGGTTGGCCATTAACGGCGAAGAGCTAAGGGGAACTAAGAACCCACTATGAGTTTGGCATATCCTGCTTTCTGCTTACCAGTGGCTTCGCAATATTTCATTCCTAGAACACGAGCTACAGTGGCCGCCCCTTATATTCCATTCTAGGAGGAAACACTAAATCGTCTGAAGTTTTTTCTCCAGCTTGTTGCTTTGTCCTTCAGCCAATGTCCCTGATTTTGTGTCCCGAAAAAGACACATTGATCAGCTCTTTTGAGGAGCTTTCCCATCAATCCTATTTTCTCACACCTCCTACATAGCAACGTCTTAGATCATGCGCTTTCTTCGCATGCTAACGAATTCAAGACCTTTACTCCTTGATCAAAGGAATTCCGCTCTGGTGCATCTTTATAGCCAATTCTAATAAATAGTCAATGGCCTCGTTATAAACTTTGGCTTTCCAAATGTTTTCTCCCCACACATGAATACCATGACGGCGCACTAAAACGGCCGTGGCTTCCGGGTATTTACTCAAAGTTTCCTTTAAGGTCTCAGTCAAGTCCTCTTCGAGTGGAGTGTTGTCCACAATAGGGATCACCATTGTATCATGGTTTTGCAAACTTCCCACTTTTTCCACCTTCCCGGTCTCTTCGTTCACCTCGAGCCTCGGGAGAGCTTTGATCTGCTCCATGTGGTTCATCTTAAACTCCACTTTATCCTCCCATATTAATGTCGCCATGACTGCGTTTTGAGAGTGTGTGTGAATACAAGCTCCAGCATCTCGAAGGTTGTATATACCCAAGAAGAGGGGCGTACATGCCAGAGGCTTGTATTTGAAGTTTGCGGTCAAATCTAGAGATAGGGGCATCCCGTCGTTGTCGTCGTTGGGGCTTCTCAAGATTCTGTGTGGCAACTCAACCACAAACATCTCCTTCGGCTGGAGTCTTTCTTTCTGAATGCCAGACGGGGCTATGTACACGACATTTGGGTTGCCTCCATCAACGTCTCTGATGGAGATGCCTCCCCCAGTACCCGTGACCCAGTTGTTATCGTAGAACAACCTGCACAACTCACAGATGAGGTTTGCAGGGTGGTTTGGGTGGTCAGCGAAAAAGGAAGACATAGGTCGGTGACTTTCTGCGGTTTCTTATTTTTTCGCTATTTTTCCTTTCGTTGCTGTACGAATACGTTCGAGGTTAGTTGGCCCGGTGCTGAGTGTTCCCGGGGCTTGCTGTCTGGTGAGGCTCGCCCAAAACATACACGAAACCGCGCAAGAGAAAAGTGTGGCACGCCACCTTGTGTGCTTATCTCACACGCCAACTTCGTAAATCAGCTGAGTGGGTATGAGACTGAGTAATCCGTGTGTTGCTCACTCTTCCAGCTGCGAGGAAGGTTGAAACGAACCAGCCGTTTCGACCACCTTGTGTTTTTGAGGTGTTCTGCTGGATGAACCTGGCTTGGCTGACGTGTGCCCTGGCCCGCAAGCGGTGCTGAAGCGCGGGAAGCCGGAGTCCTCTGTTTGTTTTCGGTGTTTTTTCAGATGTTTTTCTCAATGTGTCTCTCGGTGTTTTTCGGTGTTTTTCGGTGTTTTTCAATTTTTTCAATTTTTTTCAATTTTTTTCGATGTCTTGTCATTGTTGTTCCTTGTTGTTCCCTGCTTCTCCCCCCAAAAGTTTCTTCTCCCAGCTCCGACTTTGTTCGTCACGGTGACTGTTTCACATCGCACTCGTCTCCCAACACTTCTTAAACCGCAGGTCTCAGATTTGAGTTTTTCCTCGCTCGTCTCGCGTCGCTGAGCACCGGCGCCACTTTCGGGGCCTGAGTTGTTGAAAGCCCGGCACGCCAAGCGACCGTCTCGCAAAGAGCCGCAGTGCCTGCGTCTGACTGGCACGAGAGGAAGAGGGAAGCAAAAGGTAGCCAGAGACAAGTCGTTTCAAAGTAGTCAGAGAATAAATCTTACGCATTGCCGAGGTGCGGACAATGGTGTTGAGTGTTTCCCGGACGGCCCGCATCCTTCAGGGTTCCCCATTCTCAAGGCATGGAAGATATCTTATCGGTGGACGGTCGATCATGTCAAAGTGTAGGGCCGGTTTTGGAGCATTCTGACACACGTGTGCGGCCGGGCCATGGCACCGCCACAGCGCTAGTCGAACGCTACTTCGTAGAGGAGAAACTGCAAATAGAAAATTTACAAAAAGAAAAAAAAATAACAGAGGATAAAAGCACGGATATGGCAAAGTAATTGCCCCATTGTCTCTTGCATGCCCTCGCAACCATCCACGTCTTATCGCGCGCTCGGCGAATGTGGGCGGTGTCCGACTGGAATTCGACCGGCTGAGCCCCGAGGCTATTTTGCAAGCAAACAAGCCAATCACGCAAGGGCAGAAATAATGGGCTCCAGAGTGTGACGGGAATGTGAGAAAATCGGATTTTCGGGAGACCGCAAATCAGGCGAATCCACGAAGACTGGGAATAGAAGAATCGCCAAATATGCTGCTCTCAAACACCTACAGTGTCCTCCCCTGCGGCTCGTTTGTTTCCCTGGGCCCTTCACCCACCTTGCTTCTTGTGCGCTCTAGCACTCTCGCCAGCATTCTTCCTTTCCTCTGCGGGTTCTGCACCTGGCGCACACCGCGATCTTGCTGGAAGTGTACATGGTGGGTATTGTCCTGTAGCCTTGGCCAATCTTCGGAGCTCACAACTTGAGATCTGAAAGGTTTTTTTCCACGTCCTTGCCTACGCTTTCAGACTTTTAAAGGAAAAATTTGTTTTTCGAATTCTGAAACACGTTGGTCTTGACTTCTGGGACGTGCTTGACAGTCCTTTATTCTTTGTTTCTCTCGTTACTGTTTGTTCAGGTACCGCTTCATCCGACCCACACACAGTGGTAGCAGTCCGTGCTTCTTTCCTGGCCAAACTTGCACTCGCTCGCTTCACTTGTCAAAGCCCATCCAAACGTTTTGCAAACACACCGGAAAAAAGTTCTTGATACCTTATCACCCAAGACAATTGACGGTTTGGCTAGGGATTTTGAACTGCGACATACCAGAACACAAGAAAAGAAACACCATCCACCCAGCTTGAGAAAGGCTCTTCCGCAGGGCACACCGTACCATTCAAGATGTACAAGAAAGTGTTTTCTCGAATGTACACGTGGAAGTATCCCATACTCGTTGTCACACTATGCTTTTCCCTCTGGAACTTGGCAATGATAACCCGCAAGAACACCGAGTTCACTGGCGTGGCTCACTTGGACAGAACTAAACTCATAGATTTCTTCGCTCATTTCCATCACAGACACTCCAAGCTCGCCAAAATCATAACCAGGTCGTCGATCTACGAGGAGATTTTCACGGAAATCAACATGTACGACTTTTTGGAAAAAAACTCCTTCCACGACCGCTGCATGATCTATTTTAATCACTTGACCATGAGTGATCCAGATTGGATGGTCAATCCAGACAGAGGCATCATTTTCAACAAACATGCGTATGAGAGTTATGAGACATTTCGCGAGCAGGCACTAAAGGATATTGAGAAAAAAACGAAAGAGGCAGGAGAGAAAGGCGAGCCTTACGAGCCGCCAACCGACGAGCAGATACGTAAAGACTATGATGAATTGCGCCAGACCGTGCTCAACGACGAGCAAACCTTGCACGATTATCTCGCGCATGTGCGTGTTTTCGGTAAGTGTTTTATGGGCTCGCCTGCCTCGGGCTCCAAAAAGGGTGATATATCGTTTGTAAAGAGACAAAGACTATTCTTGAGAAATAGCATCGTCTATTTGAAAAGTGCTGCCGACAACGTGTCGGGAAAGATCTTCAAACACGACCTTGAATGCTCTGAGGTCGAGAGCAAAATATTTCCCTGGATTACCAATCACTACCCTGTTTTCACTAGATGGGACGGGAAA
This sequence comes from Metschnikowia anglica, assembly GCA_030573055.1. Classification (NCBI taxonomy): domain Eukaryota; kingdom Fungi; phylum Ascomycota; class Pichiomycetes; order Serinales; family Metschnikowiaceae; genus Metschnikowia; species Metschnikowia anglica. Next base: position 44,300 of record JAJMCP010000036.1, read on the forward strand.
ACCTCTTTTTTCCCAGGTACACCGGGCCGATTGGTTCAAAACAAAGGATGTTTCTTGAGTAATTATAAGACTCGGTTGAACGGAAGAGGTATTGTCATGACGCTTAAAGACGATCACGTAAACGATGCTTCAAGATTCTTGAGATTGCTCAGACATCTCGGGAACAAATTACCTATTCAAATTGTTTATCACTCAAATCTTTCGGAGTTGTCAAGAGCCAATCTCATTCGTGCTGCTAGAGACTACTTTCGAGGGTATCCTGAGCAAGACCTCTGGTTTGTCAATGCCGAGAGAGCGATTGACAGTAAGTACAGGAAGAAGTTTGGGGGATTTTCCAACAAGATAGTGGCCACCATGTTCAACTCTTTCGAGGAAATTCTTCTTTGTGACGCTGATAGTGTTCTTCTTGAAAAGCCATCCTACTTTTTTGAGCTAAAGAAGTACATCGATAAGGGCACTTTGTTTTATAAGGACAGAGCCTCTGGACAATACAGAGGAACGGACGATCTTGTGTTCTTTGAAAAACTCATGCCTTCTGTTGAAGATTCTGTCATTTTCAACGTTCCTCAGCCAACCAACTTCACCCTCAACAACGAGTTTTTCGAGGGCTTCTCCCACTACATGGAAAGTGGAGTTGTGGCCATCAACAGGAATAAGCATTTCATTCAACCAATGATGATGTCAATTTTGAATTTCTATCACCTGGTTGGTGCCAGGGTTTATGGTGACAAAGAACTCTTCTGGCTCTCACTTTCATTTGCTGGAGACGAAGAGTACGCTTTCAATGATCATTTCGCTGCAGCCATTGGCGAGTTTACGCCAGAGGAGGAACGCCACAATGACGTTCACACCATCAAATCCTTTCGCTCAAAAGAGATTTGCTCGAACCATCCGGCACACATAAGTGATGCCGACGATCTGACTTTGGTCTGGTTCAACTCTGGTTTCCGCCACTGTGGGAACTCATTTAAGAAGGTGATGAAATGGAATGATGAGTTTAATAAGAAGACGCGCTATACACGGATGAAGACTCTAGAGGAGTTCAAGACCTTTTTCAGGGCTCCGTTGAGAATCACCAATGCCATTCTACCGCCTTTTGTGAAAGAGAATCGTCTCTTGACTAATGTCGAGCATGAGCCCGACAAGCCTTGGATTATGGGAAATTACTGTAACAACTATTTGTGGTGTGCATATTCTCTGATAGGTGGCTACTACGTTGAGAATGACGTGACCAAGGATAATGCGATGGCTGGAAGTATCATATCGTTTACTCCGGAGCAGACCAAGAAGTTTGAGGCCGCAGGAGATGTTTGGATAGCCGACTTCGATTGGCAAGAATAATTTGGAAGCATTGTGTGCATTAATAGTAGTATAATAAGTAATTTGCAGAAATCAGTTGGCTTTTTTGTAAAACTTGATTTGCTCGACACATTTTTTGGGAAGACATAAAATCGGATCAACCTCTGTGAGGCCATACTTGTCGGCAAACATCAAACTCAAGCCAGCCAAAGCGAAACACGTATGGTAAACATCTGTTTGGTTGTCTGGACGATCAGCGAACCCACCAGCCTCATGATCCTGGCACTCTAAAATAAATCGTTCTAGCTCCTCGAAACTAATCCAATGGGCTTTATCTAGAGCGGCCAAACTCAGGAGAACCCACCAGCTATAGCACACGTCCAGCAACTTCTCTGGTCGACCATTGAAGCCCCCAGAGCCAACGATTTGTCTCTCGCTTAACCACGCGGCGGTTTTTTCTTCCAATTCATCCAAAGTATCACAAAGTGCCAACGTGCTCACACAAGTGTACACTTGGGCTGCATGAGACTCTGCCCCTGGATACATTCCGAATCCACCGTCAAAATTCTTGCAATCCAAAATGAACTGCGAAGCACCTGCTGCGATCTCGTGTGTTAGTCGCCCTAAAAGAGTCAAAATGTACACGGAAACAAACACAAATCTAGTATCTATCTCGCCAAAACTATCTCCCATGAAAGAGCCATCTTCTAAGCGTAGACTCAAGACAAAATCCGCAATGCGATTTTTTCTTTCGGACGAGAGCTCATCAAAACTATCATATATGAGCAAGATCTGTAGCCCAGACAACGTTGTGAGTACGTGAGCGTCATGGCCTGGGAAGGCAGCAAAGGCGCCCTTTTCCTCATCGAAGCAGTTCATCACAAATTCAATGACCTTTTCTTTGGGCAATGTGTCTAAAGATCCCAATGTGGCTAGAGCCATAGTGCCCCAGTAAAGGCCATTGAGACGGAGATGCTCCAGTAACCAATACTCATATGTTTGTTTTGTGAGCCTGGAATCTAGTTCTTTGACATAGTTCACGTGGAGTTCATTGTGAAGTGTTTTCATTTAAAAACGGAGGCGAAGAAGGGTGTTGGTTAAAGCGTTGGGGATTTCTTATTGACCCGGAGACCTTTGGTGTGTGCGTATCGCACATCGAAAAACTAATTTCGCACTGCGCCATGCGCGAGGATAAGATGAGATCCAGAATAGCATGTCAACAAGAAAGACTCGAGAAAGTGGGTTCGTCCAGGTTTCTTCTCAAAAGTAATTCCCTGAGTCTGCCTCTGTTCAAAAATGTGTTTTTGGGGCCCCAGGCTGTGGATTCCGTCATTGGTTGGTAGATGTGTATTGGAGGCTTTCGGGGCTTGCAGGAGACACCTCATAACGGCACCGGAAGCTTCTCGGACTTGAACAATCGACAGTTTCCTTGGATTACTTTTTTTTGTTGGTATGCCTTGTAAGTGCCTGGATCGTAATTGGGCAGAATCAAGTGTCTAGAGTAGCACTTCTGGGATAAGACCCGGGGGTATTTTTTCAGAAATATATCTCTTTGTGTGTATACTTCTTGGTACTGGGGCTATACTCCGCGTAGTTGAGTTTCCTGTTATTCTTGTTACTGATGAAAGAGCCCAAATTTGTCAACTTACATCCGTTGTAAGTGACTTCGAAACTCTCAAATTTGGAATCGAACAACGCGATTGTGTTCGGAAGCGGCTCAATTCTCATAACGTGCTGATAATTCGGACTCACAAGTCTCAAATCTTTGAGGAAAGGCTGAAGGTTCCCTTGGTCAAGCAAGGTCTTCACTAGTTTTCTTGCCTGCTTGATCTTCGAGGATAAATGGACTTCGTCGCCTATAAGATTTTCAACGTTTTTATCTTCCCCACTTGCCTCCATTTGAAGCTGGAGGCGTTCAGCCTCAAGATCCGATTTAAAAACAATATCATTTCTTTTGAGTTTGGTCATTAGATCATCTCTAAACAAGACAATTTCCTGTGATATGTAGTTGATTCTCATTGGATTCCAACCAAGTATAAGCGAGCCTTTGGGGAAGAGTCTCTCTAAGCGAGTCACAAATACTTTCGGTATCGGAGTCTGCGGAAGCGAAGACGAACTGGATTTCCCTAGTGAGTATGAGGATTGCCAAGGGTCATTCATTCCCGGAATTAATAATAGCTTGCACTTGTTGACAACCGAAGGGTATTTTGCAAGCATCTCTGCCAAATGGTCAAAGTTTCCCTTGTATTCTTCGGAATTAGAGATCGAAGTAACGGAGCCCTTTGCTGACGTGAGAGCCTGTGAGGAAAACGACCCGGTCATGACGACAACAATACTGCCATTGGTCTCATTTGCGTCCTCGGCGTCCTGTATTTGCTCTTCTAGTTTAGCAAAAAACTTGTCTAGGCCCGCTCTGACTTTGAAATCGTCGAGGTAAATGTTGCTGCCAAGAAGCACGAGTCTATGCCCTGCAAGAGTTCTCTCCAAAGCGACAAGCTTTTTCCTCAAAGCCTTATCGATTTTCACCAACGACAGGCCAGAAGCTTTGGCGTCATTATGAATTCCCATAAAGTCCAAGTGTCCATACGCGTCTAATGCTGAGTCACGGGTTTCGGCAACAGGCTGGCTGATCACAGATACATGGAAGCATCCGCTTATGACGTCAGCATCGTTACTTCTGGAACCACCAGATGCAGAATAGATTCCTTCTACGATGACGAACATACCAGGGCAGAAGAAAGACCCTTTGAACTTTTCCGCTCTGGTGACGTCTAGTTCAATGTAATCGGAGCTGTCTTCCAACACAAAATCACCATTTATGTTCTTGGACAAGAGCCCGAACAATCTGAATTTGTTTCCATCACGGCCCAACACGTTTTTTATAAGCGTAATTTCTCCCTTGGCCCGCTGATTTGTGAGGGTATGATTGATAGCGGCAATACTCGAGAACGATGTTTTTTGAAAGCTGTCGTCTCTGGACATGCGATCAGAGATTAAATAGTATCTCTGGTTGAAATACTCGACTGAAGATCGAAGAGTATTTTTGAGTTTTTTGCCGGCTACCTCGCGAGGCGAAAATTGCTTGCGGATGCGATCGAAGACAAAGTTCGGCTGAACGTCCGGAGTGACAAACAGGACAAAGTCTCGCCAGTCCATTACCTCTCGATGTAAGTTCAGAGAATCCCTGTCATCAGCTAAAGTGTCCAGCCGTGCTGCCTTCATGGCACCGCCAATGGCCGAGCTTTGCCGCGTCACTTGCTCCTTTGTGATTTCCTTGATGACTTGACTACAGCCGGGCCCATCTATAAAAAGACCTCTGTCTTGTTTCTTCCAGGATTTAGCAAATTCTTCAAGGAACTGCTGGCCCTGTGGGCCTCTCCATTCAGCTCCGAATCTGGTGCTGAATACCTCCGTCAACATGAGGAGTGCATCTGACTGGATGTTGAGACCGTGCTTTTTGGATAACACTCTGTATGCAATGGGCCGTATGTTGGACGGCTGAAGTTTGACCGGGAGCAATGTCGGACCAGGCATTCTTATCTGAGGTATGACAACAATGAAATCGTTTTTGGTGAACGCGTCTTGGTGATGAGTTCTGTCTTACCTTCGCGCATGGTTTGTATGGAGAGGGCACGCGCGCATCAAATATACCATATCGATTTCAGTTAGTGAGAGCTTGAGGCAAGAAGCGAGTGTGAAAATTCGACTAAAAATGAGCGAGAGCTTGACCCCGTCAACTTTTTTTCGAGGCTTTATGTGAAATGCTCAGGACCGTTTTTGACTGTTCTGCGAATTTCGTCTAGAATCGTCAGTACCTGACGGATCTCGTCTTGGAGGTAATTGGCTTCTCTCTGCTGCGAAAGGGCGGTCGCGTTGAGGCCGAGAACAGACACGTATTTCAACACCTCAGAATGGCCGATGCTTGGTCTCGGCGAACCCAATCTCACAAGCTGGCGGTCAGCTTTTTTAGCCTGGCGCGTTTTCCAGCGAACCATCTTTTCGGAGGCCATTCGAAGTTTCTCAAGCGCCTGCTTCATTCCGTTGAGTTTCTCTAGACTGTAGAGAGTCTCTGCCTCCTGACGGTCTCTCTCATAGCAGGCCTCGAACTCATAAAGAAACTTTTTGAGCTTGAGAAGCTTGATTGCTTTCTTGGATTGCCGTGTATTAAGCTGCTGATCCTGCAATTCCGTCTCCCAAAGCCGTAGTTTACGAAGGGTTTCCTGCTTTTCCAATTCAGGTAGAACCTTCGTCTCCGATATCACCTTCGTCAAATCCCGAATGGCTTCGTCCACCGTAGGATAAGCTTCGCTGTTCTCATCTGCTTGCCCCAAAGAGTACTCTACTCGATGTTTTGGGCTGTCTTGCTCATGCAGTGATATCTCGTGAATCTTGTGTCTATCGATCAGAAGAGTAAAAGATCTTCGGCTGGGCTTGATTTCCTTATAAGCCACATAGCGCCGCTGTGGCCTCTCACGGTTCTGGCTCAAATTCCGGCTTCTTGCGGAAAGTTTTCGCTCGCGAAGAGCTATCAGTGCTTCCCTTTCAGCGAGCGTCTTGCTACGTTTTTCTAGCTCTGCTTGTAAGAGACCCAGACGGGCAAGAATAGACTCGCTGTGACGCAGGGCATCTTTAATATCAATTTCTGCAATTGTTTGATCCGCATCGTTTTCTTGATGGAAGGCCGTGCACAGCGAAGTTCTCGTTTCTTCTTTTAGAGCGTGCAATTGGGCCTCGAAGTCTTTCTGCTGGAGATATAGTTTCCGCTCGTAGTCCTCTTTGAGTTCTTCCGCCAAGCGTTTCTCTGTGTTGAGCTGCCATTCGAGTTTCCGCTTCTCGTTTTCTAGATGCCGCTGTTCTTGCTTGTGTTTATTTTCTCGTGTCGTCAAGTCAACCTCATCGGGATCCTCCGCCATGAATCCCGACACCCTTCCACGCTCGATGCCACCCGAAAAAGCCAGCGATGCGGTCTGGAGGCCGCGGGGCTGTGCCGTTGTTCTAACTGGGTAGTCCAGTTCTGAGCGATCTGTGTCCAGTGCCTCTTTTGTCCTGGTGCCAATTGACGCTATGAAGCTGGAAATTTGTCGTGCCAACTGGGCCACGCGAGCACCTGGACTTTGCTTCTTCCCCACTTTGTGCCCTTTGGACTTTGCTTGGTTCCAAAACGCCTCGGGACTTGAGAACTGCACCGCTTTTGCTGTTTTGTACAATTGTGGAGGGGCCCTAGCTCGCTGTGGGGATACAATAACCTTCTTGATCGGCAGCCCGAACGCACCAGGCACCTTCAAATCGGATTTTCGGATGGGATTCCGTCTCTCATACTTCTCGGCTAGCAGCTTGGGTGGAGACCGGGCTTTTGTATGTGTTTTTGCCGGACTTTCACGGTCCACGGTGGCCTGCGAGATTAGATCCGGCCAGGTATTGTGACTAGCCATGCCATGAGACTGGCGAAGGGCATATTTCTCAGCCAAAGAAGGTTTAGCAGCCATGAGTATTTCGTGTAGCTAAGCTAAAGATGATATAAAAGAAATACGGATACAAATAACAACAAAAAATCGATAAAACCTCCCCACTCTCACAGCCTTTTCACTAGGGTTCATACAGCATTAGATATTTTCGCCAGGCCTTTATTTTGGTTTAGTGGCCCATGCCATCTTCTCCAGTGCGTGTTTTTGCGCGCACTGCTCTTCTGGGCTATCGCGGTAGCGCCAATATGCATAAATGCGGTTGACTTCACTTCATTTGGCTTGTCTAGCCCAGCTACCTCAGCTACCAATCTCGATTTCTCCGACAAGCTCGACCTTCCTGCTGGAGCTGGAGACGTAAATCTTGTATGTTCCTGTTTGGATGATCCACTGCTGACTATGCGGGTCCCAGATACTCAAGTCCCGGTGAAGAAGCTTGAACGTGACAACGGCAGACAGTTTTGGACTCAAAAACACTTTCTCAAACCCACGGAGCGCTTTCGGTGGAGACGCTGCTATTGTCGCGGGAAACTCCACGTACAATTGCGACACGTATGCTCCTGCAACAAGACCATCGTTCGATACCAGCACCGTAACCTCGTAGATTTCTTCCCACAACGCCGGGTTTCCTCCTAGTCCGCCACCTGCTAGCGGCGGATGCGAAGGGTGGAGGGGGGTATACCCTTTCGGGTAATCAAAACTCTCGTCCTCGTCAATCAACCGCACTTTTTCGTCATACAAGTATGGATAGATGAATCCTGGAATGGTATCGAACTCATCGTAAGGGAATAATGCGTCCTCTGGATCGCAAACGTCATCCTCCACGGTGGGAGACACCGGGGAATATTTCGCTGGTGAAATAAGGTACTCTGTCGGGGAATTAAGCTCTTTGATCTTTAGGTTGTACACCTGGAATTTTGTGTACGACAACCCAAACCCGAATGGGAACCGCGGCTTCATCGCGTGCTTGTCAAAGAAACGGTAATCCAAATAAATCCCACGGTCAAATATGTCTTGCGGTTCACTTCCATCGTTCAAGGTGTCAAGAATGGGAACATAATGCAGTGACTTCTTTGCAATGGTGAAGGGAAGTCGGCCGGAGGGATTCACTTCTCCGAAAAGAACCTCTGCTAGTGCCTCGCCCACATACTGGCCCAATGGCGCAGCAAACACAACACCAACAACGTTTTCATGTTCAATCCATTGTTCCATATCCACTGGTCCGACCGACGTCACAACAACAATTGTTTTTCTGCACCGGTCTGCCACGTGCTGGATGAGTTTGTCTCCATTATTCCACAAGCTGACGTTCTTTCTGTCGCCATAATTATCATCCACCTCAATGTACCCTTCTCCAGAATGGGCACTCACAACAACAACTGCCATGTCAGCATAGTCTGCTTGCTCTTCGGCCTGCGCAAGGTTCCAGTTGTCAGTATTGGCATCCACTGTGATTCCCCGTTCAATGGCACGCTCTTGAATGGCTTGGAATGGCGTTATCACCACTGGGTTATTCACTGCCGCGGAGCCCCAACCGGAGGTCAAGACACCTTCAGTACATCTTTGATCTTTGCAATTAACACCCCTCCGATCCGTGTTTTGTGCTGATCCAACAATGAGTAGTCTCCGAATACCATTGCTTTTTTCGATGGGAAGATGATGACCCGTGTTTTTGAGCAAGATTACTGCCTCCCGGGCGATCTCTTGGGCAACTTTATCGGAAAACTCCGACCTCGCATCGATGTGCCAGTTTTGTTGGGAAATCGGTCCATAATGTTGATATGGGTACTGCTGGCCGTATGTGTGAAAAGTCCACGAACTGAAATTAGGGACATCCTCTTCAGATGGCAAGTTGAGAGCTTTGGATGAGAAAAATGGAACCAAGATTCTTGTCACCATATCATTAAGCCGTTCCTGGGGTATTGTCTCATTGTAGATGGCTCTTGTCAACGAGGGGCCCCAAAAAGACCTTCCGCTCAACCATTCATCAAAGATTTCACCTGGCATGGACATATCAAGCCCGGCAAGAGCAGACTCAACTCCCGTGTGTTGTGCACCCCAATCAGAGACAACAAATCCCTGGAAACCCAACTCCTCCTTCAACAAATAATTGAGTAAGTAGGAGTTTTCACAAGCGTGAGTATTATTGACCTGGTTGTACGAGCATAGAATCCCACCAACACCAGCGTGCACTGCATCGGCAAATGGCCACAAGTAAACCTCGTGCATTGTTCGGTCCCCTATGTTTGAGCTTATGGAGGTTTGCAACTTTTCCCAACCATTGCCGTCCCACTCTCCAACTTGACGAAAGTGCTCTTGCTCGTTACCGACAAAGTGACGGGCTACTGCAACGACACCTTCCATTTGTATGCCCTTGATCTGTTGGGCACCAGCCACCCCTTGCAAATAAGGGTCAGCACCAAAGCTCTCCCAGTTTCTCCCGCCCTGTGCTTTTAACCCCATAGGCCCGATGGTAGGAGAAAGTGCAATGTGTACGTTTTTGTCTTTGAACTCTCGTCCCTCGGCTCTGCCTTTGAGATTCATGAGTTCTCTATTGAATGTGCTACCAGTTGCAAGGCCAGATGGAAAATGTGTCACAAAGTCAGTGAACCGGACGCCATTAGGCCCATCTTGCAAGCAAAGGCTGGGGATTCCGAGCCGGGGGACAGAACCAGTGTTTCCTACACAAGGTCCTGAGCCCCAGCCTGTTCCTGTTGTGAGATTCACTTTCTCAGGAATGGACATTTTCTCGACGATTTTGCGGACTTTTTGAAACGCTTTCTGCCATGCGTTCTCGATCCGACCGCCAACAGCTAAACTAATTAGTATACTAAGCTTTTCGACTTTGCAATTTTGAAACCAGGCGGGAACTGACCTGACTCGAAGCATATATTGTACACAGATGTCTTGGGCACAAAACGTGGGCAAGGGGGTGACGAGTAAATTATTGAAACATACGGCTTGGGTAATGTGGAGGCAGAAGGTAGTATTCCAGGAGATGGTTATCAGCTTGGTACAATGGAGGGCTATCATCATGGAGTCCTCTTTTGGTCAATTCATGAAGCGTTTCATTTGCAGTGTAGCCTATATGACTAAAAATTTCGCCATATTCCACCAGAAGAGCCAATCGGATCAGCAACAAAAAGAAAACAAATGGTCTGAAGAACTGAATCATATTGGATACTGGATGCTGAAAACTGAAATGAAAGAAAAATCCTGAAATAAAGATTAGGCTTCGACTCGTTTCTTGTATCTGCGTTAGTGGCACAAATGCAGCTGCAAAACCGCGGTGTATGCGTTTAGCGTGATGCCTCACTCGCTCACTCGCTCACTTTAAAAGGCCAAGTCTGAGTGATTTGAAAAGAAAATCAATGTACTTTTAAGAGCCTTATGAGAGAAATAAAAATAACGTGACTTTGACGTTCGCATTTCCTTCATCAATGGAAACCCTCGACCTGAACCTGGACCGGAGTTATTACACTGGGGGCCAAATTGGTAAGAGAGGCTGAGTCGATATCTAGCCTGGCCATTGTGCTGGAGCTCTTGATAGTCGAGGACGATCCATTGTGGTTCAGATGGATCATTGGAGACAGCAATTGCCTGGCCATGGGCGGCATTTTTTGCGGTGGGTAGTGCAGCTGGTTGCATAAGTTGGGGTTCGGAAGCAAAGGCTTGAGCGTTTTCGAAAAGCTTCTCATCGAGGGGCTTGTTGGATTGCTTTCATAAGGGTGTCCTTGCGACGCAACTGGTTGTGCCGTGCTTGTCGTTGATGACGCCGTGGTCATTACACTTGCGTGTTTCCTGTTTGCAAAAGTGTTCTCCAAATCCTGAAAGTTAAGCAGAGCAAGCGATTCCAATACATCGCCGGTAGATTTACTATGCTTGTGATTATTCTTTTGTTTCTCGGGCGTCTTTGGCGCGAGCTGGAGGTTGAGGAGATTCTTTCTCTGCAAAGATTTTGGCGACGAACTCTCCACAGTCAAAGGCTCTGCTTTTTTCTCAGGAGCTGAACCTACGGGCTTCTCAACACCCATTACTTTATCATAAAATCTTTTTGCCGAGTCTGGATCTAGAAGCATGGCGCGCTCGAAGTATCCCGGTCTGGAATCATCTATCTTGATCATGTTTTTGGGCTTAGTGGCGTTAAACAAGTTGAAAAGATCTGCCCGGTAAGTCCGTTGCAAATTGTTGTTGGAGATGAAAATGTAACTGAGCTTTGACTCCGGGAGGGAAACTTGCTTCACGAGCGGAAGAAGCAGAGTCAAATCTTTCAACTTATTGCGGCGCAAATCTATCTTCTCTAGAACCAACAAAGACTCCACTCCTGTGAGATCCTCGATTTTATTGTTGTTGAAATTGACGGTGACAAGCTGGTTCAATGTGTGAGGGAGATTCTTGAGGGATGTGATGTAATTATCGGCGAGATTCAAGTATTTCAAATGCGTGAGATGTTCTAGACCTCCAGGGATATCTTCAAGTAGATTATTGGACAAATTGAGCTTGACAAGATTGGAGAGAGGCCTGAAAACATAGCCGGGGATTTGTGTAATAGAGCTCTCTGTCACCGTAAGTTGTTTCAAATAGAACCATTTGTTGGCCGGCAACGGGGTGGGTTCACGAGAGGCCAGAGTGGGCTGCATGGGTTTGTTGTCAATGAAGGAAGATTCTCTGGAGATGGCGGGGACAATAGACGTGGCGGTCATTGCTCTTCTTCTGTGCTGGCTGATGAAAGCAGAGTTACTTGCGAAGTCATGGGTTTCGTGTGTGGGTGCAAATTCTGTGGATTTCTTGCCCTGGCGACGCATATTGAACGACGATCGCCCATGTTCATCGTCTGTCACCAAAGTGTGCAAGACGTCCGAAAGGTTCGACACTTTAGTGTTTCTGACAATCAAGATCCGCAATCTCTCACTCAAATTGTGCCAGCCGTAAACCTCATTTGGCTCGTACTCGACCAATTCCAATACCTGGAGGTTTTTGAACATTTTGAGTGGCACCGAGGTGTCACACGGGTACTCCTCGTACCCGGAAACACTATTGATTTTTGTTTGCGGACTCAAGATCAAACATGGGATCTTGGTGAATGACGAGTATAAATATTTCACGTCCTTTTGGATGACTCGCGGGTCCTTGCTAAAGGAGAAAGACATCCAGTAAACAGATGCACTGGAGACTATAGACTTCATGGAATTAATGGAGGTGATCGACCGTGCATCACTCTCGAAATTTCTCTGTGACCGAGCATTGTTTGCCATGAACGAAATGAACGTCGGCTCGTGATTCGGACTGTCTAGCTTCACGTTCAAAGGGCCGACATCGACGTCCAAGGCCAGATTAGCAATTCGCTCAGTGATATAGTAGAGATGGTGGGTGGTGAAGCTGGGTCGAAGCGGCTTGACGTTTGCTTGCGTGCGGACCTTCGAGAAACAAAGAAGTCCGTTGGCCAAAGCCTCTTCGTTTCTTCTGATGTATGTGGCCAATCTCTGAACGTAGACATCCCCTTCTATGGATGAGTCGTTGTCAAAAGCACCCATGTATTCCTTAGATGTGGGAGGCTTTTCCTGGGCTTGAGACTATAATATGACAGTATGAGCAATGCTGGTTGGGAAAAGGAGGAAACAAAATAGTGAATGTTTGTTTGGGTGTCCTGAATCTCTCTCTCCTTCCTTGCCCTATTTTCTCTTGTTTCTGGACCTTGATGCCTGGTGAATGTTAGATTGATGCTTGTTGTGGTCTAGGGATCTCTGTTGCTGGGTGCAGTGCCGCATATATTATGAAATGCCCAATGTGGAAGGTGATCTTGAGAAGGGAAACCCTATCTGACAAGTCTGAAACACGAGAAGAAAAAAAAACTGTCGGAAGAAAACAAATGAAAAAAAACAAAAACAATTGGACTGCAAAAGACCGTAGCATTACGCCGCCATCGAGCGGATGCACAACATCAGTTCTGATCCTCGTCCTGGTTGCTTGTGGCCCAGATCTCGATGTCAGGCCTTTGAAAGATGTCTGACTGCCCAGCCAACTGCGCTTTTGGGGCCACGGGCCCTGTCCGGCCCACCCGGCCTGCGAGACACGCGGGGCCACTGCTACCTCACAGGCTTCCCAGTAATACCCCAGGGTCTGCGGCAAAAGACCCCTTCCCAGCAGCTCCAGAACTGGTCCTTTCTCTCTGCTGTTTGTTAAGTATTGATTTTTTGCCACCCGTAATTCACCAGAGATCAGCAGCCCGTGTTTTCTAAAAGCGCCTGGCGACGGTCTCGCTGCGTCCAGTCCTTCGCGTGAGCGCAGCAGCTGGCAGCAGAGCCAGGGTCATGCCAGGCCCCAATTTCCCTAGTCAAAAGTGAGATCAACGGCAATGTCCTGTGCACCGAAATCACCCAACGGGGCAAGTACGGGTCCTCGGGAATCAGACTCCCGCTTTCGGAACCAACGAGATGTGTCGGGTTTGGAGTATCTGTCAGAACAAGAACGCAACACAGGGGACTCACGTCTGGGAGTACTCTCTCCCCATTGCAGGCAGGCGACGTCTGGGGCCAGCGACAACTTTTGGCCCGCGCTTCTGCTCCGTCTCTTGGGCGCAGGGTATCAGAAGCCCACAAGCGTATCATCTTCACGGCCGATCACTCAACCTACGCGCCTGGCGTAATTTTTTAAGGATGCGAAGAACACGCCAAAGGCCGGTGTTTTGCTTTTTCGTCGGTGATCGAGTGTATGCACGAGTGTTTCTTTGTCACTGCTCTATCCTTCATTCTCACACGTCTTTCCTCGTCCCACGCGGGGTCCAGACGCAGCACGGCACTGCAGACACGTAGCACTAATTCTGGCACTAACAGTCGCTGTTACGGAGGCCAGCACTGCTCCACTTGCAATAAGAAAGAACGAAACAGGGACGACCATGAATCTTCGTCAACAATTGGCCCAGTTCCTAAGCTTGGCATACGTGTTCACTTCCGCGTTTATTGCCTGGAAGACTCTTGGTTTGGTAGCCAACTCGCACTCGCCAATCGTGGTAGTGTTGTCGGGCTCTATGGAGCCAGCGTTCCAAAGAGGAGATATCTTGTTCTTGTGGAACAGAGACAAGTACGCCCGTGTGGGTGATGTTGTGGTGTATGAAATCAAGGGCAAGTCCATTCCAATTGTGCACCGTGTTTTAAGGGAACACCGTTCTTCTGACGACCAGTTATTACTTACGAAGGGTGACAATAATGCCCAGGACGACCTTCTGCTTTACTCGAGAAGGCAGAACTATTTGAACCAGAAAAATGATCTTGTCGGGACTGTCAAGGGGTATTTTCCCAAACTCGGGTACATAACCATTCTTCTCACAGAGAACATGTATTTCAGGTATACGCTATTGGGCTTGATGGGGCTCTCGGCGCTTGTCAGCGGAGAGTAGTGTGATGATTTAGGCAAGATCAATATACGAAGATATCAGTTTGCTCAAAGCAATAGACAAAACATTCTGGAGAAGAGATTCAACCTTGTTTTCACTGGTTCCACTGTTTCCACGTCTCTCGAAGAGCCATGTATCTGCTCTACGATTCTACGATTCTCGCCAGAAACACCGGGGAGAGCAAACACATAATAGTTATGCTTAGGTTCATTAGTAGGGGGAATTCATCCCAATTGCCATCTTCTCGAGTAATTTTCAAACACTGTTCTGTTTCATGTCGGCTCAGCAGACCCTAAACTCCTAACTGCCTGTAGAATGGTGCTCCGGCAAAGTCAAGCCTCTACAATGCACATGAGCCGCCTGTGATAACATTCCTGCTTCACAAAAAGATATTGCCTTCAGCCAGATTCGAACTGACGATCTCCTCATTACTAGTGAGGTGCCTTACCAACTTGGCCATAAAGGCTATTGAAACGACCCCGGTGAGGGTCGAACTCACGATCTTAAGATTAACAGTCTTACGCCTTAGCCAACTTGGCCACGGAGTCGTATTCTGCATTCGAGTATGTAGATAAAATACACTCTCTGTTCTGAAAATTTAGCATGCAAACTGTTGATTTTGCAGAGTGAAAGTGACCCATATCTCACTATCAAGGCTCCTCCACCAACAGGTTCTGCGAGCTGAGGTTTCAGAATATTGAGCTTTGAAAGACGCCTTACGCTTTCCTCTAATTTATACTGGAGGTCACGAGTAAGGGAGGTTCCACCGGCATCGGACTGAAACAACCAGAACCCATCATTCACATTTGTATTGCCATCATATGCAAATAAAATGGGCACTTGCTCCAAGAAAAGAAAGCATTCTTGGATTTGAAACAGTCGCTAATTGCCGCGAGACACTGATGAGTTATCCAGGCCTCGCGGTCAATTCGTATCGTGCACTCTCGCATCGGTAGTCCATCTGGAAGGTCAGAGCATGTTTGCTGGAAGACGTGCTATTGTGACAGGCGCGTCTAGCGGGATCGGTTTTGCTTTCTGCCAGCGGTTGGCTCATTTGGGGTATGGTGTCACAATGATAGCCAGGAGAGAAGACAGACTCGCGAGAAACCTAGAGGCGCTTCCGAAAGCCCCTGGCCAGCAGCACCAATATTCTGTGATTGATCTCCACGAGATCATCACTTCGAATGCGCATAAGAATACGTTGACGAGTTTGTTTTCCAGTGCATCTTTGCTTGTCAATTGTGCCGGAGTAACGAACCACAATGTTCTTACCAGATTGAGCAGTGAAGCGATTACCTCCACGATAAATCTCAATCTTTTGGCGCCCATACTTCTATCTCAAATGGCCATTACGCCTTTACTAAGACATCTGAAGAAAACTGGTTTGGTTCCTAGCATTCTAAACGTGTCTTCGATGTTGTCCATCAGCGGTGTGACCGTTCCAGGCACGTCTCCATACGCGGCCCTGAAGGCGGGCCTTCTTGGATTCACACAGTCGCTTGCTGCGGAATTGAATGGTAGAATCAGGGTCAATGCAGTTCTACCTGCTTTGGTTCCAGAGACAGAGATGGGTAAATCCGGCTCACCAAAGCTTCCGACGGTTTCGCTTGAGGAAGTTGTCCAGGCCTGTGAGAACATTCTAACAGACGACAGCTTGAACGGGAAATTCATAGTGGCCGACGGGAACGGATACCGCTCTCTAAATTAAATTGAGCGAAAACATATTAACACCGAACACTTCTACAAATTGAACGGATACATGACTCTAGTTAATGCTGATGAGACGCCAACTTGCTGCGTAAAACAGACACGAAATCTCCGCCTCTCTCGAGATCTTGCTCTTCTAGCCATGCCACAAAAACATCAATTGATTCCGCATCACAATCCTCCGCAACGAATGATGAAAAATATCTCATCATGGATGAAGACTCAAAAATTCCACTCGACGAAGAAAGCTGCGAGTCGAGGAAGAACGCTTTCAAGATCTTGCAAGTGCCATGCAATTTGACGATGTTTGAACGGAGGTTCTCGAAGTTTTGAATGATCTTCATGATTGTGCTGGGAACGTTGTATTCAATGCTTTCCAAGTACTCAATTACATTGGTACACTTTTTCTTGAGATGGTCTATAATTACGAAACAAGCGTCGAATATTTCGTCGTTGCCCTTATCCAATGAATTGAAAATACAACTATTGCTGAGGCATAGCCAAGTCTGTATGAATTGCCGGGTTTCACGATAAGATTTGAATATCGCATCGTGCGCTGCCGTTGACGTCGAGGCCTTCTGGTATGTCTTTCTAAATGACGTGATGAATTGCGCAATGACTGAAACAAGCACCAGTGTGTTTTTCGGGTGCTGTAGGCTGTTTCTCATGAGAGCATATACCTCGTGAACATCGATTTGGTCGAGATCTAATCCATCTGAACATACCAAAGCTTCTAAGAACAAGGCGTCATAGCGATCATGTGAAGAATACTCCAGCGATTTCACTCCGAGGAGCAGAATCAACTGCTGCCAGTATCCGATCTTGTGAAAGAGCCAAAAAGTAGCGAGACTTGCATCTCGTGAGCGATCTGACACTGTAAGTTCCTGCACTTCCTCGTGGTCTGGGTCCAAATGCAGCGAGAGCCAATACTCTATGAAAAACGACCGCAGACACAGAAGCTTTTGCTCGTGGAGCCAGTGGCATAGGACGGGGATGAGCGTATAGAAAAGCATGCGCAGGTTGAACACAAAAATGTGTATGACATAGCCAAGAAGTAACTCCGAGCGGTGCTGACCAAAAATGGAAACTGGTTCCATCAGCAACCAATCGTCGATATCCTCTGCGAGCTGATCATGAAATTTTCTTAGGTACAAAGGTATAGAAGCCGGATCGAAAAGCGCAGTTTGATTGAGGCTATAGTGGGTAGACTTCGTGCCCAAAGCAATGGACTTGCCTAATTTCTGTGCTGCTAGAAATGTCAAACGAGGTAGTTTTTCATGGACCCCAGCAAGGCCCTTTTGGCGCTTTCGGAGCTTCAGGTATTTGGGGTGTTTTTGGTGTTTGCCGTGGTCCCGCTTCGCATTACGGGCGCTGGTGCTAGTGTCGTCAGGGTATAAAGTGAAGATGATATTCTTGAAGATATTGAAGATTTCAGTGTACGCGTCGTAAACTTCCAGAGACACATAAGGCTTCAAAGACACAAGTCGGTCCTGAGCTGTCGCCGGGTTATTGAACTCATTGTGCGTGCCAGAAACGGAGCCATTGGCGAAGAGCTCCGTGTCGAAGACGAGCTTTACGGGGTACTTCGAGTGTAAGTCCGTGAGCGAGTGTACTTTGGAAAGAAGGGGCCGAACAATCCGTTTGCATCGAGCGATGGAAAGCAAGTGCGGCTCACTATTCTTCTGCATCTCTCGTGAGCCATGCTAGATGGTTACTTTGTGCTTTTATTGTGTTCAATATGGGTTTTTCTGGTGGTACGTTCGGCACTATGTGACTCGGAGTCGGGTTTCGCGGGACCCACTGCCGATGCTCATGGCATGAGGCCCCGTAGATCTGGAGATGGAGACACGCCAACAAAGACGTGATCCCCCGATAAAATTGTGCTTTTGTTGTCGGTGCGTCGAAACAGCCGACCTAGGCTGGTTCATTTGCCGCAATCTCTGTTTAGAAGCAGGGAAGCTGTTTGCACGAAGGCATGAAGGTGTCTCTTCCTCATAACGTACCTCACTTACGCAGACTTTTCCATCGGGGCCCCGTCTCTCCGTGCAACAACACACTTCCTCGAAAACAGTAGATTTAATTGCTCCTGAGAAGTGAAGTGTTTCCAGCACTCCCCTACTGTTTTCTTCTCTTTGCTTTTGCGGTTCCGGTCGAGTTGCTGCTCGAAGCTGCTCCCACCAATACGCTTGACCTCGCTCCACGCGGCGCCCTCAAACGAATACACCTTCGTTGGCCGCACTGTCTCCAGCTCGTTTCGGTCTCCCGGCAGACACTGAAGTCTCCGTAGCCTCATGTGAAGCCCTGCGATCGTTTCCCATTGTCAACTGCTTCTTGCCCCGAAGGCAGAAGGCTTCACCAAACAGTCACGTGACCAGGATTTCCCCACGTTAGGCTTCGGAGCCACACCCGAACGTGATCTCCATCTCGTTCCGCCACTAACCCCAAAATTCACCCCATTGCAAAGTAATGTTACCCGCGAAAGTGCTTCTAGCTTTGTGCTCTGTGGTCTTGGCAAGTCATGTGAAAGGGGTTCCGCCTGAGAAACAGGCACTTTATCAGGCAAACGAGCACGGGAGATGGCATTGTTTGCTGGACCCATCTATTGAGCTTCTGTTCGACCAAATAAACGACGATTTCTGTGACTGTCCCGACGGCTCCGACGAGCCAGGCACAAATGCCTGCCCGTTCACGGAAGAGTCGCCGAAGTGTTTCTATTGCGCCAATGAGGGCTTCAAGGAAGCATACATAGGTAACTATAAGCTCAACGATGGGGTCTGCGACTATGATATATGTTGTGACGGCTCAGATGAGTATAAGACTGGTAACTGCCCCAGTGTATGTGACCAGGTAAAAAGACAATATGATGAGTTTATGAACTCGAGAAAGAACTCAGTGGAAAAGGCATTGAAGATCAAGAAGAAGTTGGAGAAAAAGGCACTCGCCAAGAAACAGCAGCTCATTGACAGCGCAGACTCACTTGAGAGTGAAATCTTGCACGACGAGGCTCGTTTAGAATCATTACGTAAAGAGCTAAAAGGAGAAGAATGCCAAACCAGCGGGAAGGAGGATTCAGACTCTTCCGTCATAGATTCCCTCATACTTGAGCACCTGCGTAAATTAGAAGAAAAGTTCACGCAATGGCGGGACCAATCTAAGCAGGCTAACGAAAGAATCGAAGCACTCGAAGCGATGTTACAGAAGCTTCTCCAAAATTACAACCCTAACTTCAATGACCAGGCGGTGAAACAAGCGGTATCTTCATTCGCTGATTACATATCGAACAAGCCAGAGACTGTGACTGACAACGAGTCCCTCTTGGATATTTCCAAGTTCAGTTTGGATCATATCAAGCAAAATTTGCAAAGCGTTTTTTCTAGCGCAGGAGATTTACCGTCCGGTGCAGATCTGTCCACTTTTGCTAGGCTACTTAGAAAATTTTGCTCACTTTTCGGAAAAGTCGATGACTCGTCCTCTTTCGGTCAAGCAGTCGACATTTCGGGTCAGTTGAGTGAAAGTGTTGAAAGACTCACGAGAGAGATCCATGACTTGGAGAAAAAATTGCTGCTGAAAAATTCTGAAATATCAATTTACAGAGATAGTATAAATGCGAATTACGGAAAGTCGGACATTTACCGGGCAGTCGAGGGTCAATGGATCAATAAGAAGATCGGTGAATACAACTACAGATTAGGATTTCTCGATGCTCTTTATCAAGATAACACTTTGGTCGGTCGATTTCTGGGAGTTGAAGGACCGTCGATGCATTTCGCTCGCGGCAGCAAGTGCTGGAATGGGCCTCAGCGTTCTGCTCGAGTCGATATGATTTGCGGAACAAGACATGAGTTGATCTCGGTCAGCGAGCCGGAAAAGTGTCAATATAGGTTGCTATTGAGCTCTCCTTTGGCCTGCGAAGAGATGGTCGAAGAGGAAATCGCTAGAGATTTCAAAGTCGACCGAGCCAGATTGACACTTTAGATAAAGACAGTGGGCATATCTCCTTTCCTGTGTTAGTCAAATGTGATCTTTTTACCTTCAAACTTCACATTCTTCATCTTCTCCTCAGCAAGTTTTTTCGCCTCCCAGGATGGATGCACTTTCAGAGAAGACGCAAGCGAAGAAGACAGCGCAGACCCAGCAGTCTTGGACGTGTTGGCTTCTTGAGCCATTTTGGCTTTAAGTTCCCTCTTTCTTTGTCTTTCTTCGAACTCTTGTTGTTTAAGTTCCCTCTCACTGGCAAGTCTCAGGTTTTCCTGTTGCACGTGGTTAGCTTTCTTTCCGTATTTTTGCTCCCAAATTTTTTGTCTCGCACGTTGACCCCTTCTGTTTTTACGCGTAGTCGTTGCCTCCTTCACAACTTTATCGTTGTCTACATCATCTTCATCGTCCGAGCCACCCGAATAATATCCTGTGGCCAACTGAGGAAGCGCAGATTTTTGTATCGCGGATGGCTTAGGTCTTGCCTGGCTCAAGGTTTCCAGATCTTCACTTTCGCTCTCACTTTCGGACATTTCTCTGTCTGTGATTTCGTTGTAGTCAATATCAGGGTCAGCCACGAACTCTTGTTCTTCGTCAGACCCGGCAACCAAACTGTCGTACGCCGCGTATTTCTCAAAAGCCTCCTCAGGATCGATGTCGGCTTTTTCAACAGCATCATCCTCGCTTCCTGACCCTTCGTTATCGTCACTTTCGTCGCTCTCCTCGCTAAGATCTCCGTCAATACTGTCGCCCTCTGCTACAATGTCCTTGGCTCTCTTCCCTGTGTCCTTTGAGTGAGAGTCAATTTCAGACTTTGTCAAGTTGCCTCTTATTTTCCTGAACGTCCAGTCTATCTCAAGACATAGCGTTTTGATTTCTTTCAGGTTCCACAATTTCGAAATGCAGTCGTTGAGAACCTTATCATTTTGGCAGTATGTGATGAAAAACCGAGATGGGTTCTTCGCCAGCAATTTGTTTGTGATGAAATCCCTGACTTCCTCCGAAATATAAGCAGGAGGATTCATTCTGGATTCTTTGTTGACCAAGACGGCAGATATAATAATCTTGACGAGTTTTGCGGTTATGAGCTGGTCATGGAACTCGGCACTTCGCAAGAGTTCATCGATGTGTTTCTCGCCCGAGGGTTTTGGTTTTGGTCTCTGCTTTTGTTTGATGGCGCGAGAGACATCTCGGCTCAATTTTTTATACGAGCCGTGGTACTTCTTGCGGAACAAGTCGGCTTTGAGAGCGTGGATCTGCTGGAATGCTTCGTTCGGGGTGCTGGGAAGCTTCTTCATCAAATGAGAGTTATTTCTCGCGTTGATCAATTTCTTCGTGAACGAGAACCGGGGCGTTGCTTTGGTGTACTTCGCTTCAAGAAGGTCCAACTTCCACAAATCGTTCTTTCTCTCCTTCATCCTTTGTGTCTTTGCTAGGACTCCCTGTGGTGCTTTTTAGAGTCTTGTGTATTGAGATGATCATCGAGGAAATCGGGTTTTTTTCCGCGAGCCGCACGGGATGCGAGTCCACCGCACTGCTTGGCGTTCGAGGAAGAGAGCGAAGAGGCAAGAACAGAGAAACGTCGACGTGTCTCTTTTTCACGGAAAGCTAGGAAGATAATGGCGAGACTGCTTTGTGACACGTGCGTACCGCCGTACAAGCGAAAACTCCATTTTCGGGTCCGCAGAGTTCGTGCCTGCCAGCCTGGATCATGTCTTTCAAAATTGGCGTACATCGCGCGCAACTCAGCACAATGTCCATGCGCATATGAAAAATAGACCCTGGCAGGCAATCCACCAAATCCATAAAACCCATAAACCCATCTAATACACATCAAAGTTGACACTAAGCGACAGCATGATCGCGGCCGGTTCACTCGAGGAACCGCTCCGACACAAGAGACAGAAAAGAGAACGCAAACAGAAAAGGCCGAGACAACCTCTGGCTAACCAATGCGAGTTCTTCTTACTGAGGAAAAACCGTCGGTGTGCAATGCAGAAGAAAAAAGATCAGCGGTTTTGTACGGAGCATGCTCTTTTCCACAATGTGAAAGCCGAATCGGGCGCTGACGACTCGAGCGATGTGCGAGTGCCATGTCCGTTGGACCCTAAACATAGTGTCAAGCTAAGAGATCTCAAGATGCATTTGCTGAAGTGCAATGCTCGACCAGCCGAATCTCAGGAGCCCTGGTTCTCCAGAGACATGAATGTTCAGCTAGACGGTGCCGATGAAAGGAAATCAGAGCAATTGCAGAATAAAGAGACACCTTTTTGCGGGGACGAGTCTGACCTTCTTGAAAGACTATTTAGTGTCCTCGAGGAGTATAATCGCAGAGTGCATCCTCTAGAACAGAAGGTACAGAGCCATAGAGGCCTCGACAGTTGGCTACTCAAGAAAGAAAACAAGAAGCACGTCACCCAGCAATCTTCACTTATAGGCGCCATGAAGGAGGCCGGACTACTATCGGGTGAAAAGTTTTATGTAGAGTTTGGCTGCGGAAAAGCTGAGCTTTCTAGGATGGTCAACGCGTGCGTGATCTTCGATTCGGAAAATGAAGAAGTCAACCAAGGCGAAACGCCGAAAAGAGAGAAGAGCTATGGATTTGGGCTCATTGATCGCGGAGTCAACAGAATGAAGATGGATAACAAAATAATATCCGACTGCGAGGGAGCGGCGCCACGCCCGCAGCTCAAGCGATCTCGTATTGATATCCAGCACTTGGACCTCGATAAGTTTATGGACTCGTGGCACGACAAATCGATTGTTGCCATCTCCAAGCACTTGTGCGGAGCCGCTACTGACTTGACTATAAAGCTGATATTGAACTCTGTCAAAGGCAAGCAATGTCTAGATGGTATGGTCGTGGCCATGTGTTGCAGACACGTGTGCGATTACAAACAGCTTCTCCCACAATCACGAGAATACCTAGCCGAGAACGGCATCATGAATTCTGGTGATTTCGCTTGTTTAAAGAAAATAGTTACCTGGGCAGTTTGCGGAAGAATGGAGGGCCAAGAGGATAAACACGCGTCTGGCTTGAACTACGGCGAGAGGGAGAAAATGGGCTTGATCGCTAGAAGAATGATTGATGATAGTCGGGTGAGAGCAGTGAACAAGTTATTGGCTGATCATAAAGCTGAGCTATTTCTCTACGCAGAGAAGGAAACCACGTTGGAAAACCACTGTTTGCGAATCACCAGGAGGACTGGATCATAGAGTTCGTAAGGGGCAAAACACGCATGCAACTCAATTGCACGTTCTGATGCGTTAGATCCTGTCCCAAAGAGAATGCCCAAAAAAGCGTCCTTTGTCCTCGTTCTCACCAGAACCGGTCAGGGAAAGCATGGTCTCTTCAAATTTCTTTGCTCGTAGGCCTACAAAACGACAGCTTCAATTCACAGTTTCTAATATTAATACACAGAATTAAATTTTGGTCTCCTTGACACCATGTTTCCAGATGACAACGTAAGGAGTCGTACCGTCCTCACGGTAGTTCAACAACACAATCATTGCGTCTGGGTCCATGGACTCACCGGTGTAGAAGTCCCAGTCCTTGAAAGAACCAATGACCTTTTTGACGTAAGCTTGGGCTCCCTTCTCAAAAACCTCAACCTGTTCTGGGTCAGACTCAGCCAACTTGGCCTTGACGGCCTTCATGTAGCCCTTGATGTAAGTCAAGAAGGACTTCTTGTCGAAAGAAGTTTGCTGCAATCTGAAAGAGTAGACCACGTTGTTCACGGTCTCGGCACCTTCCTCCAAGTCTTCAGCAGCGTCTTCAGCAGATGGGTTTCCACCAATGTCAACGTCACCACCTGAGGAGACTTGCACCATGGCACAGTCAGCCTCGTAGACAACCCCGTCGACCTCCTTGAGGTCGTAAGCATCGGACAACAACTCGTCGCCGGAGAAAACGTCAGTGTAGATCTTCATGGTTTACTGATGGGTGGGGCTTCGGGGGAATGCTCTGATGTGTGGGGGACGAGTACACTATATATATGTAGTAGGAAAATTTTTTGCACTAGGGTGCGGGATGCGGTTACCCGGAAATCGACACGTAGAGAGACAGTGTTTTGATGGTGGGCCAGGAAAGACATCTCGTGGTCTTTTTTCGGTTTCCGTCTGTTTCTCGTGGTTCTCGCCTTTGAGACTCATGCGAAACCACGAGGGGATGCTTGAGGCCGATTCTAAAAATCAATGTTGTTTCTATGTATTGTGTGTGGAGAGTGGCAATAAATAGAGAGCACTCGTCTAGAACCTGGGGCGCTATCACTCTAATTTCTTTTTTTTTTTTTTGCACCCGATTCGTCTTCCGCGCACATATCTTTGCACCGCCTCTCTTCCAACCTGTTTTGCGGAGGACAATCGTACTATTGCACTCGTTTCCGGATAATTTCGGTGACTTCTGACTCACAACAAGAAGTTGTTCTTTGTCTCAGAAACTATCCTTTTCTGTCGACCATGGTTGCCGTGCCGACCATAATCTCTGGAATCATCGTGCCAAAGGCACACTCACTGCCTCTCCAGAGTCCTGCTCAGAGTTCGCTGTGATCGGGATAAACGGCAGCTTCAAACTCGTTGCTGAACGCACGACGAAGCCAGTCGTAAATCCGATCAAACACAACGGTGTTTCCATTGTGGTACCGGATCGAGTGGTCTGAGTCAGGGAAGACCATGAAGTCAAAGTTCTCAACACTGGCCAAGTTGTAGTCGTCCAACAACCGCAAACTGTTTTGGAAATGAACGTTATCGTCTCCGGATCCATGCATAATCAAAAACCGCTTAACGTTACTGAACCTCTTGGCGTTTGCAATGCTTGCAGTCTCGTACCCGACGGCGTTTTCCTCCGGGGTTCGCATGTACCTTTCTGTGTAAATCGAATCGTAGAGTTTCCATTTCGTGACAGGTGCTACGGCCACGCCATAGGAGAAAATGTTCTCCACGTCTGTC
Source organism: Metschnikowia anglica (assembly GCA_030573055.1). Taxonomy (NCBI): domain Eukaryota; kingdom Fungi; phylum Ascomycota; class Pichiomycetes; order Serinales; family Metschnikowiaceae; genus Metschnikowia; species Metschnikowia anglica. The sequence continues at coordinate 69,083 of JAJMCP010000036.1, forward strand.
TCTAAGGTTTTGAGCGCAAGAAATCCCCCATAAGACCATCCCCAGATGGCAATTCTCTTTTCGTCCACATACGGACGCTTCGCCCACTGTTTCGCAGCTTCAATCTGGTCCAAGGGCTCAAAATGACCCAACTGGTCTCTTACGCAGAACTTGAAAGTAGACCCCAATTTACCGTCTCTGTTGTTGAATCCAGTACCTCTTCCATCAACGGTGACTACGATGGCATTGAGCTGGGACGCAACAACTTGACTGAACCCCACAGCAAACTCTTGAGTGACCATTTGCGACCCAGGCCCGCCGTATACGTAGAACAACACAGGGTATTTTCTGCTTTCATTAAATGAAGGTGGGAAAAACTCCAACGAGTTTGCAATGATCTCACCTCCTGTCAATTCGTCCTTCCCAAGATTTATCGTCGACAACGATTGTTTTGGCAAATCAAAATCCTCAAGAGTTTTGTGCAACTTCTGGTTTTCCTCAATTACCTTCACGATTTTGCCTTCGTGCAAATCCAACAAACTTTGGTGTGGAACATCAGGGCCTTGGTAGTTTAAAAGCAAAAACCTAGAGCCCGAGGAAAACGACCCGCTATACCAGGAAGTGCCAGACGTGATACGCTTTATCTCTGGAGATCCATTTTGATGGAACACATCTAGCAAGTTCACAGAATAGAAGTGACGCTCGACGGACGAGTCGAGAGTGGCAGTGAAGTAGACTTCGTTTTTCAGAAGATCCATGTGATTTGAAATGACTTCCCATTGACCTTCAGTTAACATGAATGGCTTCGGATTGTTGGGTGGCGTGAAATAAGCCAAATGGTTATACCCATGCGACGTGACGATATCGATATACCCATCGGCGTATCTGCCCAAGGAATCATTTCTCGGCACAAAAAATGCATTGGAAGAAACTTCAAACCACGATTTCTCGGCGTGCTGGGATCTGATAAGCTTTACTTCTGAATTGGCTTCGGTGGAAACTAAAAACACTTCCAAGACATCGCTCGCTCTGTTGCTGGTCTTGATCAAGACGAAATCGTCTGACACCCAGAGAACTTCTGTGATGAGTTTCTCGTCGATCTTATCAGAATGAAGCTTGACCAAATGTATGGCAAAAGCGCCTCCCGATGTTTTTGGTAACTGAGCTACAACCACGTCAACAATTGGATTTGGATACCCCGGTTTGGGGTACTTGATCAATCTCACCTCAGGATACTGGTCATGGCCTGCTTGCACATAATAAGGTATGGAAAATTCAGGCACAAAAGTGTCGTCGAATTTCAAGAAGACGAGCTTGTCTCCTCGCGGAGACCACCACAATGCGATGTCGGTGCTGAAGACTTCTTCTTCATATACCCAGTCGGGCTTCCCATTGAAGATGTTTGCACTGCCATCATTGGTAATGCGCGAGATAGTGTTGGAGGCCAAGTCTTTAACGTAGACGTCGTTCTTGAATACGAAAGCAATCGAGTCCGACGTGGGAGACCAGGAAGTCACTGATAGCTTATCGTGGGAGTTGAACAACGGCGCGATATCGCCTGTTTTCACGTCGAGCACCCAGTAAAGCGCTGTAGAGGAGTGTCTCCATCCATTTGTAGTATCGGTTTTCAAGATTGCCCTTGTCAAGTCTGGTGACGCCTTCAACGAGTCAACAATATAGTCTACTCCGTGGTAAGTGAACTTAGAATCTTCTAATAGTTTGCGTTGGAAAGACTCGTCCACAATGCTCTTGACCAGGTAAGTCGTGTGGCCATCTTTGCCCTCGTCCTTGAGCAAATATGTGCCTTGGTCGTTGAACACAGACTCAGGGCTGAGGATCCACTGAAGCTCCTTGAAGTTTGGTTTGAAGATCCCCTCACGGAGGTTTTCAAGTGTGACCTGGTTCTTACTGCTGTGCAGTTTATGCCAAGGAAAGACCCCTAGCGTGCTGAAGGTTCTCGGTGAACAAGAACCAAACTCTCCGGTGCGCCTATGCAGCAATAGGGAAGACACAGAAGAGACAAGGATAACTGACCCCCAGACCAATAGCGCGAGTACAATCAGGCCATAGTAAAGCGAGCGGTATATTCGGTAGTTCAGGTAGGGAGACTTTTTTTCCCCGAATGCAGACGGCTCATGGAGGGAAAACATGGGCTTATGATTGGAGTTCCAGGGCTTGAACAATTGGCTTTTGAACAGCCAAAACAGGAAATAACGTCTCAATCTAATTTTATGGTATCGAGATGAGGACGGACAGGGATGTTGATTTTTGGCTTGGACGCGGATTCCGAGTATTTTGAGCCCCAACTTCCGCCTTGGCTCAAGTTTGTGGTCAATTTACGTGGATTCGGGGAGAAAGAACTGATGGCTTATCTATGTCGGCTCCGCAGTTCCTCCCAGCAGACTTCACAACTATGTACATACTGCATATGAGCAACACTAGCTCTGATTGTGTGTAGTGAGCCTGCCAGCACAATACCAGCTGATCTCGTTTTGAAGCGAAGAGGATTTTGACAGCTAATAGTCTGGCGATGCATCGATGACTTCCAGAGAAGTTTGCTGAACAAAATTTCAAAAGGACGATTCTGCAATCTTCCGTACAGTCCGTCAGTGAGCCCAATTTCATATTTTTCCCGCTGCTCCGTGCGGAAAGCGCTGTATTCAATTGAAAAGATGCAGACGGCTGTAAATTGTTCTGGCTCGATTCGGAGGCCATAGGTTTCTCGAGAAGCAGAAGGGGTTTCCCCGTGGTCTACGCGGACTTGCTTTCGTTTGGAGCCCTGTGAATTCATGGAACGAGCAGACGGCATCGAGGGCTGAACAATGAGTGTGCTAATGCAGTAACTATAAGACATGGAGCATTCGATACATGCGAACGACGCCGTGGGCTCGCTTTTCCTTTCTGGACAACACCTCAGACTGCGACAGTGTCGTGCTGTGCCCAGCGCCGAAGCCATTCGAGCACAAAACTCAGGCGCTGTGGCATGCATTCAGCACGGCCAAAAAAAGGCTCCAGCTCCTTCCCTGATGCTCCGCGATACATGTGAGGAATGCCGAAGTTTGCAATGTGGTCGCACATCTTGAGGTAAGAAACAAAATATCCCGACAAATTGTATGTAAGCCCGGCCAGCAAATTGCCTCGCGATCCGACTGCCCTTTTCTTCTTTGGCTGGCAGAGGTGTCTTTGCAGAACCCATTGACATGGATCTTGGATACCGGCTTGTGGTATGGCTCCCAGAAAAGACCGCCTTTTATCCTTCCACGGTCCAAAAGCCTCCAGATCGTAAATCGCTCGGCAAGGCTCTCACGGGCCAATTGAGCCTCTACACACTGAACCTGAGGTCGTTGTTTTCTACTAGTGGTCGAGTTTCAAAGCCGATAGCATTGTCCGTGTGCTAGATTCTTAACTCTGAGAGCCAATCAGTTGTGGGAGTCTCCCGCTATCAACATGAAAAGTCTCTTTGTTGTCTCTTACTATTGAGCCATGTGAGACGTTCTTATTATGCATATAGTGGGGCTCGCTAATGTTTCTACTTCTTGGGGAATTGGACCAAGTATGGACGAAGTTACACTAAGAGAGAGGCTAATACAGAAACTGCTATCGGACACAAAGTTATCAGGCATCAGGCCGACGATATCTTGGGCTTCAACAAGAATGAGAGATACCTTTTCTCTTGGCACCGGTATCTCTGATTCCTCGGTTCCGAGCAGTGGGTCCAACGCATACAAGTCTGGTACTTCAGAGTATGCCGGCTTGCCATTCAGCAATGGCTTAATGGATAGAAGCCGTGCTCCAGGCGGGTACTGCTAGAGTTTGTTACAATTTGATACCGAGGAGCCAGCCCTTTCTTGCTCCCGTTTGCTCGCACTAGTACTATGGTCGAGGAATCTCGAAAATCGCTGATTGAAATCTGACGAAAATTTCCCATGAGCATTGCGAAAGGCGTCGTTCTCCTTATTTTTAGGTCCAGGCCCTGGAATAGGCTCGTTGACTCTAGGCGGTATTGATACCGGAAAGTATACTGGCGAATTGAAGTAGCCGTGAATTAGACTGAACACTGGTGGGTTGGCGGTAGACGTGGAAAATCTAACCTGCCATGGAAAAGAAATGGCAGTGAGCACTCCAATCCTGTTGTGGTCGGGGTATCTCGCCGAGGACCTTATGTTTCAGTTGGATGACTTTTTCAGCGCCGCTGTCTTGCACGAAAACGGCATCGTTTGGCGTATTGTTAACTGCAACCACTTAACGGAAGAGCTCCTTGATCTCAGCTATGATGACTTTATTATCTCTTTCAGTTGTGCCGAAGCCATTGCTTAGCGGTATGACGATGACCGCTGCTTTTTAGACTGTGTATGGTCTAACAATACTCAGATCTTTGAAGACGTTTTTTCCGAAAAGGCTTACGTGTACTACGATCTTCTTGATCAGACGATTGCCCTTGCCCTAGCTCTTACTCAGGATATTCAAATTTCATTTGTGCCTCTACTGCCTTGAGGGTGGGATGCTCTGTGTTCTGTCTAATTCATGCTGGACGTATGCCATTTTGAGGTTTGTTACAGCCTTAGACGATTTTTAAGGACAATTACTTGAATGCTAAAGGCTTGTTTTGTGGTTGGAGCTTGAAAATTATCGAAACTCCATTTTCTCGGTTCAAGAGATTGGAATTCGAAAAAGTGGTGGCTGTAGCCGTGGGTTGATAGGCTGAAAAAAGCATGTCACAGAAGCAAGGTCAGTTTCAACAAAGAAACATTCCACAGATTCATTTCAACAATAATGTCGACGCGAGAAAATGCAAATGATACGAAGGACTGGTTATCTGTGCAAAGCAAGTGGAGTCTTCAGTTTTGAGTTTCTGATCTTCTTATTTCTGCATTTGAGGAAAAAGGGGGATTTACGCCGCAGCCGAAGATATAGATATTCGGCTGAGTTACGTTCTGAAAGTCACGCTTGGAGACCACTGAATGAGCAAAATAAGATGCATCTTTCAAGTTTGCCTTTTGCTCCCTTCCTCTTAGAATCACATCATTTTTTTACGTGGCTCTATGAGACTAGCGAGGCAGTGAGCAGGTCAGGGAAGAGAGAGTGCGATTGGATTGAGCAAAGCGATCGGGTCTTGATGCCAGTGTCTGACAACGAGCAAACCACCAAGCCGAGATGCCTTTAGGTGCCGTGAGGCTTTCTTGCTCGAGCTCGGACGTTAGGTAGCTTTCCTTTTCTTTTTTGTTTAGAGAACGCTCATGACAATCACGGTCATATTGGCGAGCTATAAAACGGGAGTTGATTTCTCGTTGTTGAAATGTATTTATGCTAAATGTTTTTATGAATAATTGTCTCAGTGAATTTCAGAGTGCGTCTTAACACTGACACGATAAGAACTAGGTGTCTCCATTAAAATGCAAATGATGTTTCCTTTCCCCCATTTTGCGAGTTGGTCTCATGGAGTAGTAGGTTTCTCTTGAGTGGGAAATGTAAATCCATGGTGCTTCTCGTCTTCCATGTGTGTGCTTGGAGTGGTTACAATGTCGCTCAAGAGTTCAGGGCTAATCTCCACAACGATCTTCCTCAAATTGGTCCTCTTGATCGGCTTTGATAAAAATCCAGTCATCCCGCAGTTTAAGCATTCTTTCACATTACTTTCGTCTGCGAAAGCTGTCAATGCCACGATGGGCTTCTTAAACTTCAAATTTTTTCTTATGATTCTCGTAGCAGTCAAGCCATCCATCTTGGGCATCTGCACGTCCATGAAAATCACATCATACAGTGACATGGTGTCATAGGATTTTTTCACGAGATCAACAGCTTCGGCTCCGTTTGCAGCCATCGTGATATTGGTGAAACCCTCAAGTTTCAACATTCTCTTGATCACTTCTTGATTGACCGAGTTGTCTTCGGCCACTAATATCTTGAGGTGCGAAAGGTCATCAAGGCATGTATCCCCGGTCGGAGTCTGGTCAGCTGTTCCTACAGACAGATGAATAGGAAGATCGATTCGTTGAGGCCTATTGCCTGCTTTTGGATTAGAAGCTGTCTCTTCTTTAGCTGATGTTGGTGGACTCGAGCCATTCTCAACTTTCTGGCTGTCAACATTCGAGCTAGGCTCTTCAATATTAAAAAGAACTTTTCGATTTGTTCTAGAGTTAGGGTTAAACTCATCCTCACTGAATTCTTGCATCTTTTCTGGAGGAACAACGATCTCCCCACTCTGGGGTAACGGCACCGTGAATGTGAATGTCGATCCTTTACCGATAACAGATTTGAGGGTCAAAGTTCCATGCATCATCTTCGCAAGTTGGCGACAAATGGATAAACCCAAACCAGTACCCCCGTAGCTTCTAGAAAGGGTTTGGTCGCCTTGAATGAAGGGCTCGAAAACCTTTTCTTGAAGAGCAGGTTCAATTCCAGGCCCAGTGTCTCGAACTTCGAATTGAATAACCCAAGATTTTGGAGCATACAACTTTCTCATCTTGTATACTTCATTATTCTTAACCAATTCGTTTTCAGATGTTTCCGCAAAGTTAGACATTTCCGAGGCATGATTGTTCAAGGGTGGGTTTGAGAGTGACTTATGCGATATTTCGTCTCCCAGATTGGAGTCATCGTGTGATTTAACAACAGAGTCAGGCAGAGGAGGTACGTCAGCATCTCCGTTTTTCTCATTGAGCCCTAAAGAAAAGTCAGTGCCATCTGATTCGGGCGTCGGGCGCAAACTGTTTTGATCAGGCGGAAGAACAGGAAGAGGCTTCAGCTGATTAAATTGCGATCTGAACATAATATCCTCGTATTCGGTGGTGGAAAAAGTAGCGATACTGCTGCTGTCTAAAAGCTCGTTGAGATTTTGTCTAGAATTTTGATTGGAGCTCAGAATTTGCATTGTTGGAATCTTTATCTTGCTTGTGGATGAGCCTCTCCTGCTGGTGTTTGCAAGTGAGTAAAATCCATTCATAGTAGCACCGTTGTATTCATCGGTGACAATATTAGCATCTTCTTCTTTTAGATTTTCCAGAGGTTTTTTGACAAGGACTTGTTCGTGATCGATTTTCCGCGAAGCCTCTTGGTCGTATTCACCCAAAAGCTTGATTGTTACGTCAACAGAGCCATCAACTGGCGTAAATTTCAAACTATTGGAGACAAGGTTCATGATGACTTGAATGATTCTGTTTGAATCTCCTAAAAGTATAAGTTTTCGGAGTATATTAGGCTTCAAGACGATCTTAAAATTGACACGCTGATCGAGCGCCAATTTGCTGAAAATTGATTTGGCCTGATAGACTACCTCAAGAATTTGGAAATTGGATTTTTCGAGTTTGGATCTGTTCAAAGTATTCTTTGAGTACGTCAATAGTTCAGTCAAAATGTGTAACAACAACTCTCCTGATCTATGAATGAGCTTTAAAGAGTCTTGAATTTGCAGGTGGTTGGTCTCCTCCATTGCAATGGAAGTCATACCTAAGATGCCATTGAGAGGAGTTCTTAGCTCATGTGAAATATTGGCAATAAAAACGGTTTTTGCTTCGTTCGCAGCCTCAGCCTCGATTTTTGAGGCTTCGAGCTCCTTCGTTCTCATACGCACTCTGTCTTCCAAATGGCCATATTGTTTCTCAAGTTCCTCGGTCATAATGTTGAAAGCCTCAGAGAGCTCAGTGATCTCATCTTTGAAAAGCTTCTTTGACTGGGGGATTCTTTCTGGTAAGCGAATTCCCGAAGAATACACCGTGGAGCTTCCAGAGCTGACGGTGTTGACAGAGTTTCTCTTACGAATGCCACAATTGCTTTCGTTGTCCTGATTGTCGGTCTGTCTCACGGAGTGAGAATTCTGGTAAGCTAATGCTTGATTCCCAACGGCGTCTTTTTCCTTCTTTGAGCGGGTGATAGACTCAATTGCATTCTTAAGCTTGGTGATCGGGATCACAAACAACACCGCGAGTGGGAAAGTGATAAGACAGACAAACACCCCAATCCCGATGACAACGCCGATCATAATATCAGTCAATTTCTTCACGGGACGGTAGAATTTGCTTTGGCTTTGCTGAACGACAACCGTCCAGGACGTGACGGAATCGATCCTGATACGAGAAAATCCTATTGCGACTTCGTACCCTCGTAGTGATTGCATGTGTGTAGCGGTACCATCGCCCTCAGTGAGCGCCACCATCGCTGCTTTGGATCTAGAAATTTGAATGAAGCTATCGTACTTTACTGCGGTGCTGATGTCTCCGAAAAGCGCCTGGAACCCTATGAGATCGTCTGTGTTGAGATGTGTGCCATTTCTGGAGTAAATCGGCTCGATAGCAACGCATAAATAGTCTTCTTTGTACGACAGAATGTCTAAAGATGAACGGATAGATTTGGCGTTCGCCACCACAGTTAAATATCCCGCAACCAACAGATCTCGGAGGATTATCGAAGTGTTGGCGTAGATCGGCACGGTAATGCCAATGTAAAACGTCGTGTTCGTGCTCGACCTGTTCCCCAGCTTAAACGTGTCGTAAATGGGGCCAGAGAGGTGGCCCGTGGGAATTGCATTGGAAGAATTCGAGGCAAGCACAGCCGAGGGAACGGCAGAAGCGCCAGATAACATGTAGAGCGCATCTTCCACGGGTTCCGAGACCGTGTTGGCGGTGTTATTGGACTCGGCGACGACGTGGAGATCTAAATTGTACAACTTCGCCAGGGCAAACATCTCCGACGTGGTGAGGAACTGGTCGAGCGATGACTGGGCCGATGAAAACACCGACAGAGAGAAATTTCCCGCCCTGAAGTTCAGAAGTGGCGACGTGAGTGTGTCTCGCTGAGAAAGCCACGAGACCTGGTAGTATATGAACTGTAGCAGCTGCTGGATTTGCGTGCCCTTGAGCTCTGCAATCACCGAGAGTCGGTCTGCTCGTAGATTTGAGACGATGTTTGACACATAGACTCCGATGACAATCGCTAGGATAAGCAAAGAGAAAAGCGATGAAAAGCACACGAGAATGATAAGCTGGGGCCGGATCCCGATCTTGATCCTGCGCTTCTTACCGGTTTTCTTCTTGATGGGCATCATGGATTATACGTGGTTGTGTTATGATGTGGGGGCGACGGAGACCGCAGTTTGGACTATGACCAAAGCGTAGCTGAGATGTTGTTGCGAGATATCGACAGCGACAAACAGGGAAAAAAAAAAGCAAGTTATCGGCTGGATACTATGATGGCACTAGTGGTGGCGGGGTCCGTGCAGAGGCGATGATAGCCGTGGCGACAATAGAAATATCAATAGTGATGGGAACAATGATTAGGGAGAAGAAACAATAACAGGGAGAAGAAGGTGAAAAAAAAAAAAACAGATCTCGTCACCCGTGTACAGGGCGCTGGGCTCAGTGAGAAAACTCCCCACACTCGAAATTGCAAGAAGAGCAAGTGATAAAGGACGAACAAATACAGGAACCGGGAAATTGAGCTGGAACTGCAACAAGAGAGAATCGAGGGGTTTGGCGGTAATTGCGCTGAGAGAGGGGCAATATAAAGTGGTTCGAAAAAACTGAGGTGTGTGGTTGCAGCGAGTGTGGTATCTGGGGCGGTGGACAGGGGAGCGGGACGACGGGGACGGCCAGAATCGCCAAGAAAAATGGGCGTAAGAACGAGATGAGTCTGGGCGCCGTGCTGAGCTTAACGAAATGGCATGCTCTGTCGTTGTGTTCGAGCAGATAGAAAGACAGAAGCGGGTGTGTCTTTGGGCTGTCGGTGGACACTAATCAGACTACCTGGCAATGATTTGTCACGTGACCAGCACAGAAATTGAGCGATGCAGCTGTTTACCTAATGAGAAACAAGCAGGAGTTTTGCCGCACGAGGCGTCAAGGCCGCCAAAGCCGAAAAACAAATCCTGGTGCAAGTGTGAACGGATTGCCGGTAACACTCCTTGACGTGCTACCGCCGCATGGACCCATCGGGGCTTGAGATCTCTGTTTGTTTCCATAATTTAGATCGCGCTCGATCGATTCGAAGTGCAGGAGCTTGTTTTATTGCTTTTTAACCTTTTATTTTCAAGGTGTCTCTCATGCACTACTTCACGTAGCGGGGGGGGGGGGGGGGGGGGGGG